>WURT03065495.1:2971-13670 GCA_009936505.3 Holothuria glaberrima
TGTGTGCAGTAGGTAGCAGGCCACAGAAGAAACACAGTGCATCGCACTGTACCGAGTATGTACCAGAGAGCTTCCACGAGGCAGCTGCCATATATGTATAATACCGTACTGTACATATGTTTGGGGAGTTTCCGCTAAAATAATAACATGCAGCCACTGCCGGTTTGTACTGTGAAGCTGCCATGGAAGGAATTGCAGTACGTTCTGTACTAAACTCCAGGCTGTATATATTGACGAGTGCTATAACGGATACAATAGGCCTACTCTTGTTGCCTAGCTGGCCCTGATTCGTTGAATAACTTAGCCTATCTGTAATGTGATGTTTAACACCAGGAGCTCTTTGAGGTTAGAGTTTCTAGAGATGCCAAAATATCGTAGGTTTTTACAATTTCCAAATGTTATGGGGTAACACGTTCTATTGAGCTATTGAGCTTCTATAAATCTTGAGATCAAAAACATCACTGCGATATGCCTCCTAGAATTTGGAAGATCAATCAAAAAACCACCCCACCATGCATAGATTCGTGTGTTGACTGCTTGTTGCACTCGATACCTGTTCTGCTGTACTCATGAACCAAGGTGACTTTGAGGGACAAATTGCACATGTGATAAAATATGCAGACGGTAGTTTTTTACAAACACTGTTTTCACCGTACCCTGTACAGCTCATTATATTTCTGATCATTCTTAACTCAGCCATGCGGCCCCATGCATTACATATCAACAACAAAAAAGAGATCAATTTAACTGTTAACAGCAGACTGCGTGCCCATACATGGACAATTGTCAATCACAAAACTCATTGAAGTCAGCTTGTGCATGGTTTAAAGGAATTTTAAACTCATCCTGTCATCGAAACTCCTCCAGTTCCCCCAAAGCTGAGTTGCACTATCAACTACGACAGACAGTAATGTAGCTGAAAAGGTGTATGACTTCCAGAAGGAATGATTTTTCACTTAAAAAAATATATTTTCACCATATTATATGAACAAAAAATCCAATCAACCTTCTACAGTGAAAATATCATGCTGAGTCTTGCCTAGCGACTTTTCACAGACTGGCATTTATGAATTAACTATGCTACATCCGGCCCTGTAATGCAGACCTACATCGGACATACCTAGGCTATGCTGTATTGCAACGATACTATAGATATGAGCTTCCAACTCATGATATTGTTTGCAAATCATACCGACCAAGAATGCATGATGTTTGTTATTCCTCCCCATTTCGTTTCTAGCAATTGTCCCCTCTTGATCATCGCGTGCCCATGTCAAAAACTGACTTCAGCGCTCTGTATTGTTGTGCTACTTTTAAAGGGAAATATTGTGTTTGTCAGACTTTTTATTGAATCCATCCTGTTTTACCAAATGATCAGCTGGTCCCTTTCGATGAAAGAGAGGTAACTGGGAAAAAATTTCTGGCCGTTGAGCACTAATTAACAAGTAATTTACCTTTCTGTAACAACTGACAAATTTGTTCACCCAAACAATTATGCATGCAAGACCACACTTTTGTCATCCCTGATTTGAAATCCACCAATAAAATCAATTTATCACGTTACGTGAGACAATAACAAATACCTTCTACAGCATGTGCAAAATGTTTGTTGAATACGAAGAAACTAAGGGGAATCGTTACTACACTGACTACATTGAACTACAGTTAGTATACTAAGGGGGTCTTTTCATTAAATTCCTGGTATACAGTACTATACTAGGGAGTTGTTATTTGGATAACAACTCCCTGACTATACATAGCTATAGTTACTGTAATTCGAGTTGTAGCCCTTGGGCCTTAGCAGGTTGCTTCTCTTTTGAAACAGCAAGATAAGAAAGACGTTGTTGATGCTTCAGCTTCCGCAAAGCCACTCTCGCAAAAATTATGTTCAAGTAGTATTCCTCAAGTAAAGACCACATTGGTACCGTTATGCACAGTGTGGGACCTAGGATATAGTGCTTCCATGTGAACAGCATGGTGAACAGGGAGATGGTACTGAGTCTCCCTGGGTGGGCTGCAATATCCCACAGTACAGCACAGGCTGTACAGAAACTGTGGTGGTAGTTTGTTGAAAGCATGAAGGACAGGCAGACAGGGTCGTGGGAAGTGCTTTGGGCAAGCGAGGTCAACACGCATTGCGAAATGAGTGTAAATATGACCCAGCATAATGCTCTTCCTAAATGAATATGCAGAGCAAACGTTGCATGTGTGCGAGGCTTATCCATTCCATAATGAGCTGGTTCAATGAGGAAATTGTAGCTTCTTTTTGCCCATATTTCATGAGATATGTGTTAATTTGCTGCAAGTTATTTGTGATTCATGTTTGGAAAGGGGAATAGACCACAATGGAATTACATCAGTGTCACTTTATGGTATTTTTTCAAATGCAATATTTCCCTTTCGGCTTTAAGCAGGTAGTAACAATAAGAAAACCAAAAGTGTTAAAATACAGAGTAATTTCTGGGTCATCAAAAGTAGCTCCTGGTCCAGCCTGAAAGCCCGTGGACCAGGAGTTACTTTTGGTAGAAAGTAGCTCCAGGTATTCGACTGCTTATTTTTGCCCCTGAATGCAAGACATGGGCCTATTCATCAAATATCTCTGGACTGTTTAGTTACAGCACCACTGGCAACGTCTGATCTGCATTGGTATAAAATTGCAAGATATACAAAGGGGTATCACAGCAAGTGGATATTCAACTATTCCTACAATCCTGGAGTTTTCAAACCCATAGGATGCTATCAGTAATGAAGCAGTTTATTGAACATAGATCTAAATAATGGTTGAAAAGTCAAGTGAGAGCTACAAGTCAAACAGAGTGAGCTACGAGCTACAATACAATGAAACTGTTTGCTGCTACTTGTTTATAATTTGTTGCTTTAACATCATATGTACCTACTTAGAAAGCTGAATTTATTTCCCCTTTAATGAAAAGTAATACCATTATTAACAAGTTGGATATAAAAACTAGCACTATATATCAAGCATTTAAAATTAGGTGGTGAATAATGTTTTGGACAAAAGCTGTTTTAGTTTCAAAATACTGTTTAGAGACTCAAGTTTCATGGTCATAAAAGAAGTTAGCATGAAATACATGCTTTCACAAAGACTTTAAGGGGCTTGTTGAGTTGGTTCACAAAATTCACATTTTTCACACCTGTTGAGTATTACTCACATCTTGATGGTAAATGATCAAACTAAGAGATTCTGCACATCTGACTCACAACTGAAATGGCAGTGGTAGGGTAATTAATGATTAAAATCATTTATTACAAATTCGTGACCTGACACTTTTTACCATTAGGTATTAACCATATGCTACCACTGTCCACAAATATTACAGTTTCTAACATTTCCAGTAACTATACAAAGTGATATAAGGAGGCTAAATTAGAAACATTGTCATGAAATGATTTCCTTCAAACTTGTCATAAAATAATCAATATCAACTCAATAAACCCCTTTAAGCAAAAAAGTAACACCAAAGTAAAATCAATTGTCGCAATAAAACATGACAAAAGCAAGATTTTACAGACCATAAATTAGGAGGAAGCAGGACCTTTGTGGGTTTTTCCTTCATTGCTATTCACAGATCTCAGCAGCATTATACTGACTCTTCCATGAATTTTGTGAGCAATTTAAATATGCCACTAATTGCATTTCAAGTAAGTTACAAAAAAAGTTGGACTACACAAGGAGAGGGAAAAGAAGGATAAAGTAGGATTTCCAAAAAGTAGGATTGAAGTTGGAAAAGAAGGAGTCACTTGAAAGCCTGCAAAATAAAAACAATTCAAGAACCTACCCCAAACACTTCCATGTCATAGAATGGAACTAACTGGAAGCGAGAATGAAGGCGATTTAGTACTCCTGTGGCCAAATTGTAGCTGAAAATAGTTCCACTGCCTGTCTCTCCAAAGATCAACCTTGAAAAGAATGAAAAGTCATACATAATTAATATGGGTGCAAAACTGAACTGTTTGATTGCCATATTTCTAAGCAGGAAACATCTGAACAATGTTCAGTCACATGATTCAGTGTTTGCAATTTTTGCAAACTGATTTCTTTACATTGCAAGACCACAAGATTTTGTAGCACACTAACAAACTATATTTTTATCCTTAATTTTTGTATGAGCAACTTTCTGCCTATTTTAACATATGACACCTATATTTGGGTACACAAATAATTTTGGTTCTCACATAATTTTTTGTCCATTCACATGGCTTGTTAATTGTTTTTATTCTTTTATGCCTTTCCTTAATTTTTTGTTTATTTTCCCATCATCTAACAAGGCTCCATTCTTTTAGGTTTTGCATGCTTGTCTTCTTTCTTTACTCTTTCTTTTTCAACTTTTACTTTCATATTTTTTACTCTTGTTATGTGAGCACCGGCAATTTCCTCTTTTAAATAAATAAAGTGACTCTCACACATTACTAATTCTTCACTTACATACACAAATAATGATGTTTAAGGAATAAACTGCATTTGACAGCCTTACTATTGATTGATAAACCATGGAGACTCCAAATTTGGTACAATAAAGTATAAGACATCGAAGAGTCAGTTGTTTTGCCTAACTTGGAGCTCAGACAGATTATGAGCTAATAATAGTTTGGCAGCTGTGGTCTATTTCTGTTCTAGCTTCGCTTATTTTTATCACTTTTTACATTGATCATACTGCAATTTAGATGTCTTGCAAGAAGCACAATGGCAGGGCACAAAAATTCTTGCTTATACTAGGGCACATCCAGCAGAAAGCTATGCTCAGTGTCACAGACTTTGTTTGCTTACCTTGACACACGTACTGCCCTCTAAGACTAACAACTATTCCGCATTCCCGCCCCCTAACACTGCATTGTCAGATCCAGAAGAAGATTCACTTACTGTCCTGTAACATGATCATATGCAAGACCACTAGGGCTATGTTGCAGAGTGACCACTGATCTACGATTCTTGCCTTCGAGATCTGCTTGCTCAATTTCAAAGGGAGTTCCTGATTCTGTCCAGAACATTGTCCTGTAAATGAAGAGAAAGTCAAAACTTAGTAGTATCTAAACTATAAAATCTACAGTGCATCCCTTTTTAACAATAAATCCCTGATTTGTTGTCCATTATGGGAAATATTTATTTTACACTGCATCAGCATGGCCCAGACAAAGTAGAATTTCACCCCTACTAACCGTTCAGTTATACCAAAAAACTGGCAATGACTTCACATTCATTTAACTAATATGTGTTACAGATGTTATATCATTTGAAAATTTGAAAGTTTGAGTGAACAAATCATCAGTGAGCTACAAGCAGTAAAGTTTTGTTTTGAAAACAAAACCTTTATTTCTTGAAAGCAATTTCACTTGCTACTTTCCTTCACCTACAAATCATGGTTTCAAAGATGTAAAAATTTTCTGTAACACAAATGCAAGATTCCTTTTAAATTTCTTCCTTCTCCCCTTTCCCCCCACAATTTCTTTTAAATTACTTCCTTCTTCCCCCTCCCCCCCCCCCGGTGAAAGTCAAGTGCTAAGCTTCAAAATCAACATTTATCCCCTTCACTAAGCCTTCGACCACTTCAAAAATATTACAGTGGAAGCATACACACACAGATGAAATTAAAGTTTTATAACAGTAGAACAGAAGTATTCTTTCCATTTTGCTGACCGTCTCTTTTTTTTTCTTCTTTTTTGTTTCTTTTGTTTCATTGTCACCAGCCTTGATAAACAGTTAATGTTTTTTCCTAGTGCCCATCATCATATGTATGTAAACTAATTCAGGTGTTTGAGGTATTAAATTTTGTTGACGAGTATGTACATATGAGAAATGCATTGAATCGAATTGGTTACCCTTGGAAAAATCTCTGTGTCCATGGTTTGAACTAACTCTAGTAAAACATATGTGCTAGTTGCCACGGGTTGTCACAGATTTTTTTTTTTTTTTTTTTTTTTTTATTTTGAGTGTGTGTACAAATATCAAATTGAGCTTGACAACATCATACATTGGCAAGTCACAGAACTTTACCCAACATTATTCCAAGTTTTACTGAAGTTACATCTTGGTAAAAACAACCCTTCTTTTACACCAGTGTAATGACAAATTGAGGCATAATGATGGAAGATTTTGTGTAGGGCTGGAGAAAATGTTTATTTCCCAGGAAGGGGGTTAATTTTTCCACAATCCTGTATGTATTTTCATTTACAGAAAGTAAAATTTCCTTCCAAATGCCACAATTTTCCAGGAAGAACTCTCCCAGCTCCCCAACTTTTTCCACCCATGGTTTATATAAGAAGGTGTGTCAAATCTATGATTAAGACCGCCTGTTTGGTCTAGTGGTAGAACATCCGCCTCTCACGCGCGAGGCCCAGGTTCGATTCCAAGGTCGAGTCATACCAGACTTTAAAAATGGAACCTTCTGCCGTTGTGCGTGATGCAGGAAAAACAAGCCAGTGAGCCACAACTGGAAAAAAGGCTGTGGCCGGCTCAACTTGGACCAATTGATGGGAAACTGGGCCGTTAAACCTCATCTAACTAACTAACAAATCTATGATTATACACATTGGCTAAAATCTAAATATACTGCTTAATAACATATGACCTTCCACGATCACCTGTGATAGTACAAGTTGGCTTGGTTCTATAGTTAGTTAGATGAGGTTTAACGGCCCAGTTTCCAACCAATTGGTTCAAGTCGAGCCGGCCACCGCCTTTTTTCCATTTGTGGCTCACTGGCTTGCTTTCCCTTACTCCATTGCTTATGCGGAGCATCACGCACAACGGCAGAAAGTTCCATGGCTTGGTTCTATAAGTACACTCATTTGTGACATGTGACCATCCGTGATCACCTGTAATTGTATGGTTGATTGAGTTGTAGATACACTGGTTTGTCTCACGTGAACATTAATAATCCCCTGTGATAGCAGAAATTGACTCTGTTCCAAATATACTGGCTTGCGCCATGTAAACATCCCTGATCACCTGTAATTGTACATGTTTGTTGGGTTCAAGATACAATGATTCATCCCATCTGCGTATGAGACCATCCCTGATCACTTATGATAATACAGGTTGACTTGGTTCTATAACTATACTGCTTTGTCCCATGCAACTGTCCATGACCTCTTGTGATAGTAAAAGTTGACTCTGTTCCAAATACTCTGGTTTGGGCAATGTGACCATCCCCGATCACCTGTGATTGTATAGTTGGTTGTGTTGCAGATACACTGGTTTATCCCATGTGACCATTCATGATCTCCTGTGACAGCAGAAGTTGTCTTGGTTCTTAATACACTGGTTTGTGACATGTAACCATTTATGATTACCTGTAATTACACAAGTTGATTGGGTCCAAAGACAAGTTTTTCCTGTCCAACCATGATCAGCTGGGTGTGATTATACAACTTGCTCAAGTGATTTCAAATAAACATGTAAGTTTACTCATAATCATAGATAGTTTCCTGTAATTTGTATGTTTCACACTCACAAACCATAACTACACACCCACCATTCAATATAAAGGTTATAGCTAAATATAAATTCTACTACGATATACCTGAAGGGAAAATGCAGTCTGTGCCAATTTGATTAATGCAGTAGACTACCCTGTTTCCTGAATGGCTCTTGAAAATCTTGTGACAATATTTTTCTCACTGAATATTAGTGAAATTTAAGACGAGTAACTCCTTAATTTACCTTGAACATGCAATATTTAGGTCCTGAAATATCATGAGAGATACTTGGAAGCGAAACAAAAAGAAATATGTGAGATTTAGCTTTCGTTTCAAAGTAAGTTTGTAGCAACTGCTTATGCACCTTAATACAAATATACAAAACTTGTTATCAAACCACTTGACACAGTCTCGAGTCCTAAATCAATTTCACGTTGTAGCCTGTCTAGAGCCAAATTGATTCCATAACAAGTGCTGGAAGTTTACGGAAGTAATGTCAAGTTTTCCCTTGGCTTGATTCAAGTCAAATAGCATGTCTGTTAATGTCACCCAGACTATTTCATTTGCTTTAAGCATCATGTCAACACCTTCCGCTAAAGCTGTCTCAGCTAAGGTGCAGGTGCCTCACACAAGCTTTGTATACACATGCATACAATAGCAGAATTACATTGATACTACTATTGCAAATTGCACAGTAACATAGCATGGCTTCAGCTGCTGCAGCTTAGCTGAGGGAGTGCAGCTTGGTTATTGTGATGTGGTGCCTTATATCGAATCTCTGGTACTATGAATTTTATCATTCGGGTCCCTCATCAAGTATTTTGGTATTTAAAATTAAGGTTTGAAAAGTAACAAGTTAATTTGTAAACTAAGTGTTAAAATTAATCATTTGAATTCAAACTGAACAGGGGTCACGGCCAGTAAACCCATTATCGAGATTTTAGACCATACTCACAGCTAGCTCAGATTCAGTACAAGTCTAGAGCCCAGTTGTGTCATTGCCTCAAGTTATGTTATAAACAGAGTGTCAAATACAACTTGGGGTATCTGACATCAAGTGCAAGTCTGTATCAAGTTGTGTCACTGTCTCAAGTTATATTACAGTAAGAGGCATCTAATATAACTTGAAGGATCTAAAATCAAGTGCAAGTTTGCATCAAGTTGTGTTAGTGCCTCAGTTATACTACAGGTAGAGCATCTTATATGACTTTGGGTATCTAACATCAAGTGCAAGTCTGCATCAAGTCGTGTCATTGCCTCAAATTATACTACAATAGAAGTATTTAATACAACTTGGATTATCTAACATCAAGTGCAAGTCTGCATCAAGTGTGTCGTTGCCTCAACTTATATTAGGATAAAAGCATCAAAAACAACTTGGATTATCTAACATCAAGTGCAAGTCTGCATCAACTTGAGTCATTGCCTTAAGTTATTTTATATCAATTGGGTATCTAATACAACTTCCACCCACCTCCAAACATTTGTACTAATTCCACACACATTGTCATCATGACATCCCAGTTTCAGATGTACAAGATATGGCCTTACCTAGTTTCCATGTGAATCACAAGATTTCTTGGTTTGTTGATGTCCGTGTCCACCAGAGTTACCCTGTAAGACCCATCATAGTTGGCAACAACAATGTGGTTTAATTTATAATCCGTCCAGTAGAGGTTTTGGTTAAGATAATCAACAGCCATACCTGTAAATAAAAATATATAAATACTGAAACATTCATCAGGAACTCATCTTTTTAGAGATTCAGACCCTATTTTTGGATTTGAATCTGTTAGCTCATCCAGTTAACCTTGGTTTTGGTGTACATGGTTGATCTATGTACCCCTAGTGACTTCTCAGACTCCTGTGCATACCCTACAGGCCATGTCAATAACCCATCTGTTTGTAATCAACAGGACAAGTACCTCACTGGCCAGCTATTAAATGTTATTCTAGAAGTGACAGTGATTTATTACAACGAAGAACTGAAAAGATAAGGGAGGATTTTACTACTCCCTTCTATGAGATGTGGTCACAGTGTTCTGATTTTTAAGCAGGCCTGTTTCTAATGTGAACACAGTGACTGTGTTTACATTATAAAACAAAGTAAAATGGCTATTGCTCCCTTTTGAAATAATTCTGTATCAGAATTTTTCCAGTAGAGCAGGATTTTTCACATTGTTAGTGTTTCTGTTGCATATGTAACTGGTTTTATGGACATATACGGCAAAATGAAACCAAGAATTTTTCACAGACTATTATTTAGTTGGTAGGAGTAACAACTGGGGGGGGGGGGGGTGTGAAACCCCTACAGTTGGGCACTTTGGTCAGAACATATTGCATGAGCATGTGGAAACCTTGCCCCAAAATTTAACTTTTCAACATAAAAAGACTAGTCACAATCCCACTCATCCTCACTCCAAGGTCTCCAAAATTATTAAAATCAAGCACTTTTCAAATTCCTAAAAGGACAAAATTGTTTCTAAAATACATCACATTTTGACAGCATTCCTAACTTAGTCTTGGAACAAATAGATAAATACTGTATGTTGGAGAGAACAATATAACCTTTGTAGATCTGTATCCTACCACTGAAACTCCAGCATTCTTTCATAATTATGATACAATGAATAACAATACTCATGCAATTTCAAAGCCTACATAATGACCCGTCTAAATCCAAAAACCATACAATCCAATCCAAAGTTTATGGCTGCATTTGGACACTGTCACCCAATCTGAATGTTGGCAGTTTTCTTCTTGATTGACAAAAATCAGTGATGGGGAACAATTTCTACAGTTTAAAAATGTCTAGGTATATCCTAAAGTGACTTCAAAATATTGCAAACTTTCATTCATACAACAAACCAAATGTTGCCTACTGTAAGAGTCCTATACATATAATCCTTGATTACTAAATGTATGCCTACAGCTTGTGAATGAACCTCTAAGTTTGATTGGGACCTTCAAGTTGAATATACTAAATCCTATAAGAAGCTCTATACGGTTCAAACATGGGTAGCATTTCTAATTCTCAAAACATTCCTCTGTCACATGCAACACATTTAAATAATACACAAACATCACATTACAACTGAATTTCACTTTTTTTGTATCATTTGTACAGTACATTATGAATTCATAGTGTTGTTTTAATATGTACTTGTACTAAGCCCTTTCCGCACTCACAATTTAGGGTGTTTTCTCCTTATCAGTGATTCCACACAAGACTTGGCCTTTTTTAAAAACTTTGGCTATCAAA
>WURT03065517.1:0-13670 GCA_009936505.3 Holothuria glaberrima
CTTGCTTCAAGTTCACTTTCTGTTGAAAATGTGACAACTTGATCTGCTGATATCTTGAGAACCACACGTCGGATTTTGCCAGGAATTTCACCAGATTGCTTAGAATAAGTACCCGTCATATATATTAAAACTTGATTTGAGCTTAGACCCTTCTTTTAACTCCATGTTGTAACCAAGGTATACTCTAAATTACGTGAACGTGCTTTTTCTTCTAAATCTCCTTAGCTCTGGAATAGTTTGCTCGTCGATATGTGCACTTGTGACACACTTTTAAGAAGAGGTTAAAAACGCATCTTTATCGTCTTTATTTTGGGTAGTACTTTTAATGCTTTGTTTGTTTTAAGCTCGTTTGTAATTTTCTTTTACTTCTGTTTCTTTTTTATTTTGTCGTTTGTAATTTTCATGTATTGTTTCTACTTTGTACATTGCCTTTGATAACTTTTGTTTATAATTGGCACTTTATAAATTTGCTAATAATAATAGTTCAGAGAAAACAGGGGATACATATTAATTTGCACTCCTCTCGCGTAACTGGGGAAGATAATTTCGTGTGTATAAAGAGACTGACGCCATACTTGCCCACTTAACACACGTAAATAAGCCTTTTAGCTGTCAATAGCAGATAGTAGACTTTAATCTTTGCTCAAAGCACCACGGAATCATGGGAACTGGGAGTATAAAAAATGCGTGAAATCACTGCTCTATTGTTCATACTCCCCCTTGCCATGATTCCGTGGGTGCATTTAGTAATGAATAAAATCTCTTTGTTGTGCTTCAACTGCAACTGGATTCAGAAACGGGAATTTCCAGCTTTTCGGGTATGTTTTCCCGTGCATATCCATGGTAAACGCCCCCGCACACACACACACCCACGCCCATACACTCGACAGCCTTATTAAATTGCTTTCTTTCACCTTCGGCAAGGTCAAAAAGGGCAAGCTACGGTATTAAGGTCTATAAAATGCATATTCATCGCTATCTGTGTACAGTATATTGACATATAAGATAAAAGAAAGCACTACAAAAAGTGTCTTTAAAATGACAATTTCGAAGGGGTTTGGGCGCATCTATCATATGCCCTAATTTTCTAGTTATAACTTAGCGCTTCGTGCGCATTTATCTTTTAGGATATCCTATATGTCCTATTATAACTTATCATAGGAAAATGTTAGTATAATCCTCACAAAAGCCCATAGACCCTTTCCGAGTATCCTTTCCACCATTACACCCTCTGCAGTATGAAGAAATCGACCCACCTTTTGTCCAAATTAGACCCTTTCGAACGAAGTCATAAACGGCGAATTTATTCAATTATTAATGTGCATTTATTGCTTTTTAAAGATAGTTATATGCCTTATTCCAGTGTCTTTAATTTTGTAAATACCGAAGACATATCGCGTACAAGTCCGTTAGGGAAGTTTGACAGGACATCCTTCCACAATATTGATATGAAACCCCCGGGAGCTTATCTGTGCCCAGTCTGTGCTTCCCTCGTGCGTGCTATTTGATTTCTTTGCTTGGCCGGTCGGTCGGCTCAAGTGCCTTGCCTAATGGCAGTTACTGAATGAAATCGAAGCTGTGGCTTGCGCTGTTCTTCCCCATTGAGGAATGAGGAAGTCAGGCAAACAATTGGCTAACCGGCCATGCACAACTTTGCCTATTAAAAACATTAAGTTCGGTGATTGACAGGGAGACAATGCTGACAATGCCCACATGTACTGCATATGGAGCCAATTTTCACCACCGCCTCAATTAAGTGCCCACCTTTTTCGCATATGGAAACCACATTAGCGAGCCTTCAACGTGCCTACATGTATCCTCTCAGAACAATTACCTAAAATAAGAACTCCAGAAGTTTCATTGAAATTCTACTTATAATTTATTACGAAGCTGCCTTTATTTTGTGTAATTACTCAAAAAATAGTTTCTACATTATTTATGAGTAATTTTACTTTATTACATAAGATATGTTTAATATTTATAGCAACTATGTGTAATTTTTTACTTTAAAAGATTTGAAGTTCTTATTTAATCTTTGTAGAGTATTTGTATGTGCGTAGTGGCACAAGCGTTTCCCATACTACCGATACAATCTAAAAAAGGCCTGATCAAATTTGAACCAAATCTGATCAGAGGGGCACCCGAACAGGATTCTGATCAATTATTTGACTAGATTTGGTTCAGAAAGATCAGAATCGGTTCATTTTTAACCCGGATCTAGTCAAATTTTGACCAGATTCCTGTTTGATGCCCCTCTGTAAAACCTTTTTAGAGTGTATGGAACATACTCTAGACTCTTATAAAGTTTGCCCAGATCCCCCCTAACCTGGGTTAGATCACATAATACCCATACAAAGTGATCCAGACTTCTCGCATTCTAGTCTGCACTAACCAGTTAGTACCATTTTCTCAGTTCCTAACTAGACTTTTCCCATTTAGTGACTTTTACATGGGCTAGACCTATACGATAATACTATGCAGAGGTACAGGTCAGATTTGCCACTAAAAGTGTTTCGTCATCAATTTCCTTAACAGAAGCTAAAATACCTCTTTGAATACCCACATACCAACGCATGTCATATTGCACTTTAAAATATGTTAAATAAATCTACTTCCCATACCTATATGTAAGTAGAGCATTGTATTTTGTTATGCATAAAGCTGCTATTACTACGTCACTGAAGGGAAGCGGTGACGAAATTTCTCGAATTTTCTGATTCAATTCATCACACTAGCATAACGTCAACGTCATGGTAAAAATCATTCGCCATTGCGATTCGAAGGAACAGATTCGATACCTTTCGCTCGCTCGCTGTTGATTTTGTTGGATTTGTCCAATTATACTTTCGTTCAGTTGTGCTTTACTTTCATCAGTTCTGTCTGGAGTTTTCTCGTTCTTTTTTGTGTTTGATAACATTTTGCTTGTTAACTTTTGGGTTGGACACTTAGTCGTTTTTCAGCTGTTGCGTTAGTCAGGTAATTATTGTCTGTTTCCGTATCCTATCATAGTCTTTCTGTGTATTCGTTTCAGCCTACCCAAGTTGGTAGCGTCGTTAAACCTGTGCCTTGTTTTCTAAATTGCAGCGATAGTGAAATGTTCCACTAATCGTTGCGTCATTCATTTCTCTCCATTATTTCATTTTTCCATCTTTGTCATCCAGTTTCATTCCTTTCAATTCGTTCTTCTGTGTGCCCTAGGCTAGCCCTTATGTTACTCGCTAGCCCAAAAACCTACTGGTGCTAGACTAAACGATAGTCAGGTTACTTTTAAGCTAGGCAGTTACTCTACTTCATACTGCTATAACGTAGACCTAGTCTAAGTTACTTTTGGTTTTTCTTTTCTGTACTCTAGTTTTGTTAAGGTAAAGACAATACTTTTGTTTAGTTTAGACTAACCTTTGTTGGTATCAGGTGTATTAATTAGTGTGTTGTTGGTTCATCGCAGAGTTATTACTTGTAAATTTTATTCATAGCTGATGGCCAACTCATTTGTTGTGAGCATTATGCCATGTGGGCAGAATTTCGAAGGTTGGGTTGAAATTTACATTTAAAGAGACATTTAAAAAAATTTATTTTTGTTTGTTAGAAGCACTTTAGACTCTTGAAGGGTTTTTGACTGCTTCTGACGATTTAAGGGGTTAGGTAACAGTAAAGGAGGGGTGGGAAATTTTACTAGGACTGTTAACGAGTGTGTGATTGATTCACAGGCAAGGATGTCATTTGTGGTATTCTCCCACGTTTTGACAAGGAGATCATTTGGAGGAAGATTCAGAGTTTCAATAAGTGGTTGAGAAATGAATATATTCTATAGAACTACCTATTTGTGGATACTTGGGCTACTTCCGTAAACAGGGGGATCTATTCTCTAAAGATAGATTTCATTTATCTGGCACTGAAGGCAATGAATTGGGTAGGGTGTTTAGTAGGGTTGTTGACTCTCAGTTATCAAGCTAATGGACAGTGAACGTAGGGCCCAATTAAGGATATATTTAATCACTCTTCCAGCCTAAACATTTTTGAAAATATTTACGTTTATGGTTAGACTTTGATCAATTTTCACAAACCTAGATAGTCGTAATCTTGAGGTTTACAGCTGATTAAAGCTAGTAGAGTGTTTTTTTAGTGTTTGATTCAAGTGAGTTCTTTTCTAAACCTTACTGATAATTTTTCATCTTGGAAAGAAATCACAAGTGGAATACCATAGGGTTTTGTTCTTGGCCCAATTCTTTTCTTAATTTTCATTTTTCTTTGGAAAAGATCCGGGATTGTCATAACAATTGGTATGAAGCCTTGTAGAGAGTGTGCAGCAGCAGCTGCTGCTGCTAGGGCAGATAGGGTGTTGGACTGATCAAGAGAAATTTCAGTAATTCAATAAAGATATTGTGTAGAATTTGTATAAGCAGTCGGTAAAGGCCACATCTTGACCCCTCTGTGCAGGCTTGGAGTTCCTTTTATGAAAAGAACATGTATTTTTTAGAACAGGTTAAGAGGAGGGCCACTCGGCGTAGTCCCGAAGAGCGTGATCTTCCTTATCATGATAGGCTCAAATGTGTGGGACTTACTAGTCCCTCAAAGAAAGCAGCACCATAAATGAAAACTGAGCTGTTGGAACATCTACA
This sequence comes from Holothuria glaberrima, assembly GCA_009936505.3. NCBI lineage: Eukaryota > Metazoa > Echinodermata > Holothuroidea > Aspidochirotida > Holothuriidae > Holothuria > Holothuria glaberrima. The sequence goes on from WURT03065517.1 coordinate 4,620, forward strand.
ACTTCCCACTACAGGGAAACGTCTTGATAAAGACAGAAACAAAATAATCTTTCAAAAAATTTGCCATATCATGATTGTCACTGCATAATGTATCCTATTACTTTGGAGAGGTCCAGCACCCTCTTTCACTTTCTGCTTAGACCTGACATAAGCATGAATAATTTAGGATTTACCTTAACCTTCTTAGACTTCCTCTCAAACTTAGCTTTAGTGTCGTTAATCAAATCCTTCATTAAGAGTTGCTGGTTCAAAGTCTAAAGAACTCCTACTATCCCTGTAGAGACGCCAACATTTACGTTTGTTCCTAGCTGCTCTAAGAACCTCCCTAGAAACTCACACTCTCCTATGATTAGTAAAAGCTTTCTTAAGCGAAATAAACAGACTGGTGGTATCAAGAACAAAGTCGCGGAAAACACTCCAATCCATAGCAGGACCTAAGTGAGACAGCGAGCGGACCAATCCATAGAAAGATTCTCTTTTACCTGTAAAAAATCAGCCTTACTTAAATCTATAACAAGCTTATCAGTATGGTAAAGTTTGCTACAGTAACAAAGATCAAAGCTAATGAGGTCTTGGTCACCCTATTTTACCACAATTCACGACATTTTTGACCATATTTTCCTGAATGCTAAACACAAAGTCCATTCGCCATGTGTAGGAAAGATACCACACTGGGTGAAGAAACCATCAGACACTACCTCAAGGAAATCCTTCCCACGTGATCCACTTCAATAAGAATACCAACCAATATCAGTAAAATTAAAATCCCAAACACAACTGCCTTATGGAAGAGACCTTCCTAAAACTATCAAGCAAACTATGGTTATTTTCAGCACAAGAATTTGATGAAAGATAAATAAAACCGATGACTAAAAGAGTACCATTCTCAGAACCAAAGCTTAGTTTGCACCACAAGAAGTTTGAAAAATCAGATAAGACCCCACCTCTACCTGCAACTGTATCAAACCTATCTTGCCTAAAAATTGTATACACTGGAACCTGAATTTCAAAATTAATGATGTCACTATGAAGCCAAGACTTCGAACATTAGCAAACATGACTTTGAGCACAAACACTAAAACTAGCTGAGGGTTTACCTCTGTCACTGACAGAATTCCTACAGCCACAATTAACACAAAAACAAACATAAACAAACTATGTCAAAGCTAGCATATAATCCGAACTTCCGTTAATAAGAGATGTAGTGCTTTATATCCTAAAATTACCTCGGGGTATAGCGGAGAAGGTGAGATGGGTAAAAAAGTCCACTCTTCCGTTTGAGGTAGATGATGTCGCGGTAAAAGAACTTAGGATAAAAATGGACCAGGCACACGAGGGTTTACATGTGGGCTATTGAAGTAAAATACTCTCAAAATAGTGTAGCAGTGGGTAGCCTACTGTTCATTGCACAACATTTCTATACGAACTGATTGTATTACTTTTCTTTAAGAAAACGCAAGGTTTTACGCTCAAACAGCATTTAGTACTACAAATCGTTCATGTAAAAGAAAGTGAAAAATAAATATTTAGTGGACACAATGCACACTGTAACGGATAACTGTTTACAAAAATGTACCATGCACAAGGAACTGTACTCTTCAGTCAGTTATAGTCAATCCAGGCAAAATTCTTCTGTTATCCACTTTAAGTAGTTCTAGTCACTGGATGTAGGTCTCATTGCACTGGTTTAAGCCAATGCAGTGTTTCCTACATTGTTCAAAACCTGTTTTTGCATATTAGGCATGTGAACAGTCCACTGATTTTTCCAAACATTTATGACGCCCAGTTAGCTGAAGCAAATGTTGATTTAAGAAGTAGACCAGAGCAGACATTCTACGATTGCTTACCAAGAGATAAAAGCTCATGTGGAATTCTTTCATTCTGCCATATATTTCCTTTTTCTCACTGTTACTGACATATCCTTTGCACTGTTTACTGTAGTAGAATGTTTTGGACAAACTGGGCACCAGTAGTTTCACTGTGCATGTAGCTTCATGTAAAGATGGGGGTGTATACTGTAAGGCAAGTGACTAGAAACACATAAATAAGATACTTTTGCCAGGTTTGAAGGCTGAGAACATCCCTAAACATCAACCTTTTGCAAGCAAGAACAGGACATCTCTGGTATAATTCTTGTAATCCTACCTGTCCTCTGATATCTCAACCCTCATACTATAACTATTGACTTATACCCACGCATCAAAAGGTAGGTACAGTACTTCAACTACTGTGTTTCTAAATAGTAACAATACGGCACTCCCAGCACTTGATAGCAATTGCTTACATTCACCTTCTATACATCTATACACCAGGTAATGGGCACATTTTGGACTGTATGTTGGAGGACGTCACTGAATCATGTTCCCATACAACTGGGAGACCACTCCTTTGTAAACTAGAAAACATATTCTTTGGTGGATAAATACACTGAAACATAACTTAATAACACAAAACTAAAATATTCCCCTTACACTTCCACGATTAAACATATTTTAACCATTGATACATTGAAAAAAGGGTACGGTACCGTAACTGCTGTGTGTGTCCCTTAAAATTATTGTTCTAGCAGGATATATCAACTTTAATACTACTTTGATATACCATTCAGCAGAAGTTATCAATAAAGCTTTCGAATATAATCATTACACAACATATAAAGACTTCAATTACCAAATGTAGCAAAATATCCCCTGTACCTCAATGCTGACAGTGAATAACATTGTGGTATGTTTTGTATAAACCAGACCGTAATATGGGAACATAGTCTTACAACTACAATGTAATTGTATTTGTGACAATACTAGAGATTACAACTAAATGATTTCAAAACACGCCATTATGACATGACACCTTGTCACAATGCAAAAGCGGGAATTATCCCTATACTCACTAAAAGATGGTTTCTGTTAGACAAACGGTGCTGATCAGCAATTTGGGTGTTACATGGCTTTATTTTAACTTCGATGCAGCTTTCAACAGCTCTCTTGAAAATGAATAATACTATCTTATACAGCATAATACTTCACCTTATACAGAATAATACTACACCTTGAAAGAGGGACTAGTCCTAGTACTTATGTGTGTTATTGTAGTGTGTATAGCGTTTAATATGTACATGAAGTTTCCATTCGAATACAACTAAATACATCATAAAAGCAACGTACAAAACGATGTACTAAAGCAGGAAGAAGTCAACTAAATCAACAGCTGATCAATACTGCTTTTTCGTAATTGAAAAGACGCAGCAGTGATGGTGCCGTTCCTACCGTTTACTCTATGCAGACAATGCGTTTGCATTTCCCACCTTTTACTGTATGCATACAATGCCTGCGCTGCACAGGCCCTGTATGCATACAGTAAAAGGTGGGTTAGTTAGCTAGATGAGGTTTTACGGTTCAGTTTGTAAAAGGTGGGACCGATACCTTCACTGCTGTGTGTTTCCGAATAAATCAAATTCTTGACCAGCTATTGTGTTAGACAAATTTATTCTCACTTTGGTATACCCTTCAAAAAGATATCATTGTCGCTTCTCAAATATAATCAATACAATGTGAAACCCTTTCAATTATCCCATAAAATATCTCTGTTGAAAGTGAATTACTATATCACCTAATTCAGTCCACCACCTTAAGAGGGTGACCGGTCATAATACTACTGTGTGATACAGTACTGTGCAACATGGAGTAAATACTGTGTACACTGGGATTTACAGTTAGTTTTTTGCAAGATATACTACACTTTTACACAGGCATCGTAAGTAACTGAAAAAAGTAGGGACGTAACGGTGCCTTCACTGTTGTGTTTCAGCGTAAATCAAACAGTGTATTAAGTATTAAGTTCTGACTGATCCCAACTGGTGCAAACTACCATATATCTGAAACTTTGGTCCACATAATCAAACTGATAGACTGTCACTTGCAGGTTGTTCCATGAAAGTGGATCACAGATGCTAAAAGCTCCCATACCATAAGTTTTAGAGACAAATGTAGAATCCAGCCTTTTTTAGAAAACTAGAATATAATGATCAATTCGAGTACAGAGACAGAACCTTTGTTGATAGTTAGAAGTATTTTCAAAATGGTATTCTTGTTGTAAGTACTCCAGACCAATGGAAATTGAGTAGAATTAGAGTAATACTTGAAGATTTGCTATAGCTTCTGACAATCCTAGCTGTGACATTTTGAACAGATAACATTTATCAAATTACAACTCAGGTCTTTCACAAAGAAAATCACTGAATATAAAGGCGTGCATAAAGCTTCTCAGATTAGCTGAAAGGTTTTTCAAGTTCTTAAGTAAAGTGTTATGCTATTACGATATTACATTTTCCAAAAGATAGTGAAATATATTTTGGACAACATTACTACCAATTTAATTCAAAAGCTAAAACAATTTTTGATGTAAAAACATACATTAAAGTTATTAAATGGAACACTGCTTGACTCATACAGTAAAACACAGTAGTACTACTGAGGTGTGGGTACAAAATAGTACATGTAAACATGTATACATGGGGTCTACTTTGTTGTATTTGCATCCTGTTTAGTTTCTATTATATGCTTTACATCACTATTTTCCTCAATTGCAAAAAATCAACAGTCCTACTGTATAAAGTTTGATATCACTTTCCAGTTAAAAGTCAATTTCATTTTAATTAAAAGTATTAAAAGTATTTCCTATGGTTTTTTACATTTTTCTACGATGAAACATTATTAATACTATTCAAAGGCTGTAATGATAGCCTAATTTTTGGAGGGTGCATCAAGGTAAACACAAATTATCTTTAAAACGAACAGTCAGCATATTTCTACTTACACTACAGAACACAACAGTGAAGGCACCAGTCCCACCGACTGCATGGTCAAGTGGTTAGAGCATTCGACTTGCAGACGGAAGGTCAGGGGTTCGAATCCTGGCCGGGTCATACCAAAGACTTAAAAAGTGGAACCTGCTGCCATTGTGCTTGGTGCTCAGTATAGGCAATGGAGTAGGGAAAATAAGCCAGTGAGCCACGACTGGAAAAAAAGACCGTGGCCGGCCCGACTTAAATCAATTGGTTTCAAACTGAGCCGTAAAACCTCATCTAACTAACTAACTAACCCACTTTTTAATGTGGGGTACATAACCTCCACCAGAATGAGGCATTTAACAAACCTCAACACTGTGCCTATATCATAAAACACCCTCACAGGTTACTATGTACCCATCACATTTCCTTTGCCTTTCTAGCTAGTCCAAATGACTGAATTCTGTAACTTAATTAATGTACAATGTTCCGTGTATAACATATGTTATATTCCGTACATACACTGCAAGATACAACATTAGGACCAGACTCACTACCCTTCTATATTAAGGTATGCCAATTTTGGGTAACAGTGTCGTACTGCACACTGACGGTCCCATCTATTAAACCTTTTTTCAGTTATCCATAGAGGTATATAATGTAGGTAAGGACACAAAAAATCTAAAATGTTTCACGCCCTCTGCCTCTTTCTCTGCATGGATTTTTTTCACCAGAAAATATTGTTTTAGAAGATTGAAAAGTAATTACCCAATCTATCAAAACAAATGAAGGCTTGCAATTCAGACTTTTCACTATATAGATAGCTATCATACTGTTTATGCGGTCGTCTCTCTCTCTCTTACAGGTTGAATATTTCTTAAGATATGGAATAAAAGGAATAGCTGTTGGAAGAAAACTGTCAAATGGCTGTCATCTTGTAAATAGAAAAAATAAAACATAATAAGATCCCCTTTCTCTATATTCTTGAAAACACAAATATCTGAATATGGAACACGCTTGTTATTCTACTTGACCTAAATATACGAATTCAGATAATACCTTAGCTCTTTGGAAGACATATCTGACTGATAGAGATAATGCAGTAAAACGATTATTCTTTACACCCACAATCAGATCTCTGAAACATTTTTATTACGAAAAGACCATAAGAAACAATCTGTACCAAATGCATGGAATTTCGTAGAGCTGGCTGTATTCGTGGGCCTGAGGAATAACTTGCACAAATTTGAATACACAGGTATCACGAATCCGATACGATTAAGGCACCTAAAGACGACAAAAACTTGGCAATAATGTTAAAATATATTCAAGTATTGAAAAGTTTAACAAGCTGAAAATATAGACGGTAATTGCTCCAGCAGTCTCCTCTCTAACACAACTATCTCTCCTCAATCTTTCTCTTTCTACCACTTCTCCACTTCTATATCATAGTCTCTCTCGACTCTCTCTTTCTAGGTCCCTCTCGATTCTCTCTCCTCGATCCCTTCTCAATTGATTCTCCCCACTTCCATCAAACTCCCCCTTCCTATTAGGTCCCAGTATTAGTCATTTTCATCATCCCATCCTACGTACTTCCGGCTCTTCTCTGGGACCAAACCCTTATTCCAAAATATTCTACAGGAAGTTACTGATCTAATAATTACTCATACATTCTTAAAATTTATATCAGACAGAAAGTTTGCCCTACTTCTTCATTTACATTCAGTTCTTCAAAAGTGACCTCTCAGACATAACATAAAAGAATTACTCAGGCATTTCCCTGCATTGCCAATATCTCCATGAGGACTACCTGTCTTCTATTCCACCGCGTCTGTGTCTATAAAGGTCACTTTGACGTCACAATTAGCCTGTGGTGGAACTATGTAACTAAGCAAATGTTTAGGTGGTTTCCCATTAAGGAGGATGAGTGTACTTCTAAGTTAGCTATTTCCTCACAACAGGCCTTAACCGAGTAATTAATTTTACTACATGGGTAAGTCAAGGTACAAATGTCACTATTGATCAGTCCAGCCTACGGTGCATGTATTTGGAGTTATTATAGTACTAATGGTGTATTAAAGTGAAGCATTATAAGGCCACGCCTAAGAAAACATTGTATTTAAATAAAATCCATATAACAGAAAAAAATTACAATTTTCTGAAGTACCATCGTCATAGGTGGTTAACTTCCGAATGCAAGTTACACTTTTTCGTTTCTTGAAATTGATACAGAGACAAATTTGTCCAAATTGATGCTAAAGCGATCCTATGGCAGTGAATATTATAAGGCTTTGTCACTTATACATTGCAAATAATTATAGGTCCAAGTGAACATGGAGCTCTTCTCTTTTATATTGCTGCAATCCACAACCAGTCACTGCTATCTTTTACCGAAAGGTATGTAGGAAATAAAGGGGATTTGAGATTTCCAACTCCATGGATTGCCATCTTCTTTGACTTTTGACTTATAACCCTACCCTTGTGACGTCATTACTTACGTATATGGTTACATTCCTACCCATTAAGTCACAAACTGGAAAAGTTAGCGTTTGAATATAATGGACACCTTTAGTACACTAACAATGTATGAAGATATATTCATTATCTGTCTCAGCTGAGATCAAAAGAGGGCAAGTTTTGTGGACACAATTACATTCTTAAAAGAAATAATTTAATCGTGGTTGACGGTTCATTTCGTAACTTTGTAACCTCTTTTGATCTCATTTAATGATCTGCATCAGTACTCCCTTACAAAACAATTCCTACGCCAATTTATTATTCTAGGGTTACTGCTACAAAGTTACAGCCATTTAACTTTGCCTTACCTACAAATCTGTAATTTTTTCAGATTGGTTACCGTACTATCAGCAAATACCCCTTGTATATTTTCTCACACCACCCGAAAACGTCTTTACTTGCATATTTCTGTTTAAAGAAATGTGAGGTATTCAAAAAAGAACATATTTACGTTTATGACCATTCCGGCGGCACTTACTTCAATCTGATGCAAGATTTTATTAACACATCTCTAGATCTGAAGCCATGCGGACTATAAATAACACTTAGCTCGAATTAGGGAGTTTTGGCATGACGTAGTAAGCAGGAGTACACTCACTTCTTGAATATCTTAACTACTAAGTTCACTACTTTTGGAAAGTGACCTGCTCAAAACAGTTCCTTCATTCTATGCATTTTTCGTCACCACATCTTGCAGTTTCCTTTCCTTGGCGGAACCAGTGTATAAAATGTGCGAAAGGAGTTATTTACTCTCGTGCAGAAGTAATTTTGTGTTCTGATGCATCATGCATCGGTGCAGAGTCTGCGGTCATGTAACTATTGATGTAATATTTTTTTCAGTTCTCTCTTCTGAGTGCACCTCACATCGTATTCCTTCTATTGTTACACTACATATGTTGCTTACATCCCCACCTATTTATTCTATCCTGATACTGTAATAGTACCAGAATAGGTTGAGCTTTTTTTAGAGCCTGGTTTTTGCTTAACCCCAAAGCAGTCTCAGAAAAACCAAATTTTGGGTAGAAGAACATTTTATTCTCCAACATCATACTCTAAACTCTCAATTTGCCATTAGCTAGTTATCCAAGAAACAGAGTCAATTCTAAGGCACGGCACACGGGCGTTTCAAATACATACCCCTTACCCACAAGGACCGACCCGTAAAATTTTCTATCTTCTTTTCAGCGTTGTAAGAATTGGCGATAGGTGTTGAGTTCGTTAGGTCCATGGTTCCAATACTTTTAATTTTGTAACTTATTATAATTTATTCTGTTGGAATATGAGCTAATAATATAAAAGAAAAAGTATTTATTGACTTTTAGGTGGCTATTTTTCCTGTATTTCCAAAAGGTGGCGATTTGTCTACAAACCACATGACAAAAGCTGAACGTGATACGGAAGAGCATCTACAAGCTCCTAAACCAGACATGGCAAAACGCAAAGAAGAAGAATCTCCTTTGATGTCGCCGCTGACAACTTTGAACGACAGGGGAGGCGTTTTGGATGTGGATGCAGAGAAAAAGATAAAGGAGGTACCTCAGGATACAAGTGCAGACCAAGAGAGGGAAGGAAGAGAAGAAAGAGAAGAGCACGATGATGAGGAGAAAGCTGCTATTTCTCATCCTCCTCTTAGTACTACAACTAGTGATTATAGTCATGATAATAATGATGATGATAATAATGAGGGTGGTGGTGCTGGTGGTATTCTTGGTGGTAAGGATAATGATGCAGGTAATAATAATAATAAT
>WURT03065528.1:1223-13669 GCA_009936505.3 Holothuria glaberrima
TTACCTACTTCTGTTTCCTTTTGAAATTAAAATGTTTATTTAACTTTGAAAAGTTTACTGCTCTCTTGCATGGCATGTTTTATGGAGAGGGCTTGTATGGTTAAGTCATCCCATTACAGTAAGACAGTGATCACATTTCGGGACAAGGTGCAATGGCTTTCGAAAAACAAAGAAAGTTATTTGAGTAGTACAAGAATGACATCACAAATTATTGTACAATCTAACATTTTAAATTGAGTGAATAAGCTTCAACATTTTATATCTCATCTCAGGAATGTCCTGTGAAGAGGGAGTTGGACCATTCGAATTTATTTTTCAAGTTTTGTGATAGATATATTTGAAATTTTTGACTTTAGGTACACTTCAATTTAAAATATGATAAAACAGACCTTAAATTTCAAATGATATAAAAAATGTCATCAAACGCTTCGAAATATGAATTGTACAAGCATGTTTACTGTTGTTGCATATGTGCTGAGTTTTGCTGTTTATAAATTTATCCATATGAGAACTACCATATCCAGACATTTATTTCAAAAGTTTATTCAGCTTGCGTCAGGCCCACTTTAGGGTATTGAGGGATGTTATACCATAATTATTTGTTTTTACCAAAAGTATTTTAATCTGGGGTATTGCTTACGTCATAACATGATGTTGAGAAATCTGTCAAAATTTGATTTACATTTGCAGTTTCCCTGTAGATAAAATTTTTTATTGAATTGTAAAGGGAAGAGCAACATCAACAAACAGTTGGAAGACAAATTCACACATACAGATTTTGTGGTCAAAATTACTTGAATTTTTTAGTAAAGTTAGAACTGTTTGAATTATTATATGGGGAAGGGAAGTTGGGAGGAAGAGGAAGGGGAAGGGGGGTTGAAGATTTCATGAAAGTGAAGGGGTGGATGAGAAAGAAAAAGGGGGGGGGATGAGAAGAGCAGATCAAACATATAACAGTCTTACTTGAGAAACTGCCAGTTTGGCAGTTTGATACACTCGTCAACTACAAACTAGTTATCGTCAGTTCAACAAAATGTTGTGTATAGCAAGAGAGACACAATTGATATGTGGATTAATTCTAAATTATTACTCATTATGACACAGTTATCAGGATACATCATATGAAGGATTAAAAATTTGCAGCTTATCCATCCATCATACCTGTAAGAAAAACTTTATATCTGACATTTTCTCAAATATACTCTAGGTGTGATTTTGTACAACACCCTCACACTTTACCCACTATGTAATTCTATATCCTGTTATTGTGCAACTGGTCATGAAATTAATCCAATGCTAACCACAAGTACTCACCAATAGCCACACATAATTTGTATCATAACTCTTAGCTCGATCTGCTGTGTTTTATCAAGTTTCCACACATCTTTTGTACATTTTTTAGTAAAAACACAGCATTTACATACACTTTGTGTACTTACAATCACTTTGGTACCCAGGTTTTCTCCATATATTAGCCAAAGTAATAATCCTCTATGGCTTTTTAACCCCCTGACTACAACATATCCACATGCCATTAAGAAAAGTATCTTTGATTCTCATATATGTCATATTTACAGTTTTCAGTTTTTGATCTCTATTGACTTCTGATCTCTTCAAAATCAATAGGATTCTTCATATCAGTGACAATCCTACATATCTAGTATGAAAAGTATCCATCACTCACACCTTGAGCTATTGCATTAAATAGCAATTTCCACCATTTTTTGCAGTTCACCTCTGATAACCTCAGATAACCTTTGACTTTTACTAAAAGGAAAAGGGTTCATATTCTGACTATAATGAACCCACATTCCATGTGTGAAAAGTGTATGTATTTCCTCCCTTGAAATATTATGTTTACAACATTTTAAGTTTTGATCTCTGGTGACCTCTGACCTCCACCACAAAGAACATGCTTCTTTCTCTTATATGTAAAATTTATGTGCCAAGTATGAAAAGTATCCACCATTCTTATCTTGAGATATCATATTTACAAGGTTTCTAGTTTTTGACAGCTGGTGACCTAACATGGCATTTGACCTCTAACAAAAACAATAGGGTTCTTCCTCTCGGTATGATAAATCCATATACCACATATTAAAAGTATCCATCTTTCCTATCTTGAGATATCGTGTTTACAAGCAAAGCATCACATAAACACACATGCATGCACACACCCACTCAAACACACACTTACACACGCCATTGTGACTGCATAGATTCTTTTTCCCTTCAGCAAGAAATTGAAAAGGGTTTTGGATTCTCAAAGTGAAAACTTTTTATGAGTTCATCTTTGCTGGAGATAGCACCATGGAGCATATTAGTCACCTTAAATACATAAAAATTTCTCAAAAGGGAGGCCATGAGGTGCCCCACTGCATTCAAGCCCCTTCCAGGACTGAGGAAGCTCTACCCCACTGAGAAAAATAGGAAACACAACCCTGCAAACTCATAAGTAAATTTTGAGTTGCTTCCCTCATGAACTGTATGCTGGCCAACTATGTTATATATAGTTGCTACCATTTGTGGCTCTCAGTTTTCTACATTCTGTTAACAATCACAATATGCATTTGAAGGAAATTGTATTATATGCAACATCATCTATGCCATTTCAAGATAAATTAGAAATTCATTTAAAACTTACAACAGCCATTATGATGAACCCAAAAGTTCCTTCCATGCCAACAACCTAGAAAACGAAAACAAAAGGCTGTTAAATTAGTACGAATACTTCCGGGACAACAGTGTCAGACACTTAACAAGATGTAAAATGTAAATGTTTCATATCAAGACAGCTTATAAGAATATATGATCCAAAGATTGCTTCCAGGCACACGTCTAGACATTCACTGCTTCCTTACTCCCTCCTGAATACCTTTGAGAAAATAACATCAAATTCAAACACTTCCTTCCAAACTGCCTTTGCAGCCTGTTTTCTTAAACCACTGTGGGGCAAAGACTACGATGGTACATGACTCCCAAATGACAGCAAACCTTATATCTTAGATTCAGTAAGACCTGACTGTATACCTGCAAGGGTGGGTAATTCTTGTTCTTCAAAAATGTTTCTTCCACAACCATCTGTAGTGCATTAGATGCCTGACCACCAAGTATGAAAACAAATCCTACGATATAAAAAATGTGAAGATTTGGATTGCTTTCATTACAGACTTTTTTGAAAAAATTTACCAAAAACAGAAACATAACTGAGCCGTTTCATGATAAAGTTTGACATCACTTTCTTCACTTTAATGGAAACATGCAGTAGCCAGGAAATTATAATGAGAGAGTAGAGAAAAGGAAGAGGTGCAGTGGTCAACTACCCTTCCCCTCAACTCCCATTACCCTCTACCCTTCCCATCTTTATAGGAGAAACTGCACTCTTTACATTAGCAAGTTTTTCAACTTAATGTAAATGGCAACTCATAATATGGAAACTGAGTACTGACCAAAAACATCAAAAAAAATTTATCTCTGGCTCAGTGTTTACAATCTTGTGCGTCTGCTCATCATGGACCCTATTCTTTCACGGTTGGACATGGGAATAAATTCCTTAGCTTCGTTTTCGGGTCCAACGAGAAAATCTCGGACAAGCAATAATCATTCCACAGGAGAAATAATTTATTGTCAATGTCGAGTCAGTTTTACAATAGTTTATTTCTTGATTTCCATTATTTTCCCATCATGGACGGGTAATGTTTGGTTGCATTTTCAATTTGTGTATTATGCATTTGTTATGTGTAAATTCCAAAAATTGGGTTAGACCCTTTAAAGTTGCCACTGGACCCCAAAGACACACTGTTCGGGCAATCTAAAGAGTCCAGTATCAACTTAACATTTTGGACCCTTAAAATTTGGAGGTAAATGCTCTGCCTGGTCTGGCAGCAGTCTGGGGTTCTGAGACTACAAGCCACATGTAGGAATACAAATTCAAATCATGCAATGAGTCAACTATAAAACATGTAAACTCTACAGGCTCCAAAAGTGTCAATGCCAAGTGACATACAATACTAATTCCTTTAAATACAAGGGTTGACAAATGAATAAAATAACTCCTTCACTGTAATTCCTGTCAATATTTCCAGAGTGGAAATGTTAATCTGAGAGAACACAGTGACAAGTACCTCTGTAAAAGATCTCTTACCAAGAATGGTTTCCTTCACCCCTTTAGATGTCTGGTCCTCAAATATACTTGCACTGCCTACCAGCAATAGTCCCATCTAAGAGAGAAACGAAGCCAGACATTGCAAGAAAATTATCCCCTGCCATGAATACACTGATTCATCAAGAGAACAGATGCTGACATCTAATGAGCCTCAAGGTCTACTCTTCTAGTTTACATTTAGTATGGTAACCAATGACTCTGGCACAGACAACACTGACACCAAAATTCAATTTTCAACAATTTAAAATGCCAATGTCAAAATGTACAAGGAAATTATTTTGGGGACAAAACTTGTGGTAGTGTTGCACCACTGGTGTTAAATAGATTTTATTTAGATTTACTAGATTTACCATCTAGAGTATGACATAGCCCCCTATGTGCACTACATAACCTCTTACAGACTAAAGGCACTGGAAGTAGTATATCCTTCCCACGAAAAATGTGAGGAAAACATTTTTGAAATGACATACACAATTGTAATATTATGGAACATAGGTAATTTACACACTGTCCATGGAAGGTCTTTCTCCCTCATTTCTCCAAATGGTTTTTAAGCTGGCAACATTTTGGTGTATTCATTGAGCTACATGCAAACTTTTATAAAATGCACCAACTTTTCTACCAGCTGAAACCAAGATATAGAAATACATAACCTCACGACTGTCAAAATTGTAATTTCATCTTGTCAAATGCTCACTACTGTCACTATCAACACTACATTAAATTCAGCTACTAGTGTATATTCACAACCATCACTATCGTAATTATATTTACTCAAATATTAATGTCACCATCGTAATAACATTAACTAAAACACCACTGCCACTATCAACACTACACCAAATTTGACTGTTGTAAGCATTATTGTCACTTTCAAGATAACATCTTATTACATCTACAGTAAACTCAAATACTCACTTCTGTCACCGTACATCAAATTCAACTACTAGTGTATATATATTCACAATGATCACTATCACGATTATATTTACTTAAATGTTACCATCACTTTCATAACAATATTCACTAAATCACTACTATCACTACCAACACTACATGAAACATCACATTTGACTACTGCAAGCTTTACTGTCACTTTCATAATAACATCTTACTCAAATACTCACTATTGTCACTATCAATACTAAATCAAATTCTACTACTTTTATCACTAGTCACTATCATAATTACATTTACTCAAACGTTCACTACAACCAATAACATCACTTCATGAAATTTGACTACTGTTACTATTGCTGTCACTATCATAAAAATATTTGCTCAAATACTGCTGTCACTGCCATAATAGTTTTTACTCAGATACTCACTACTGTCACAACACTACATCTAATTTGACTAATATCATCACTGCTGTCACTATCTTAATTACATTTACTCAAATACTACTGTCACTAACAAAACAACTTTGATCAAATACTCACTACTGCCAATATCAACACAATATCAATTTGACTCCTGTAATAATTACCTATACTGTCACTATCATACTTACAATTACTGTACTCAAATTCTACTGTCACTATTAAAACAACTTTACTAAATATACTCACTACTGTCACTATCATCCCAGTCCAGTGGTACCATCTCAGTTTTCGTTTTAAAAAGACTTTCTGAAATTTAAAAAAAAAAGGATGCACTATAGTATTATGAAATAACTAGTATGTACAAGTTACAGTTTTGAGGAAAAAAATGACAAAAAGGCTGGAGAGAACAAAACTTACTGAGAAAATTCCTGTAAATATGATGAGTGAGCCACGAAGCATTTGCCAGACTGACGCTGTAACATACAACAATCCAATACCTACAAAACAAAGGAAAACAATAACCGTGACACTGAGGTGTACTATACAACCAATAAATGAGATAGTTCCACATCTTTCTTAAATTTACATCATATCATCTAGCTAAAGAGTTTTGTATCATTCACCAGTTAAGTCTCATTTGATATGGCATACTGTACCAGCTACAGTACAACAGGTAGTTTTCAAACTAGAACTGACATTCATAATTTCGGTTAACAGTATCTTCCAATCTGTACCCAACCTGTGATTTGTGACAACCAGAGAACATACAGTACAATGAGAAAGGGGAGGGGGTAGCATGAACAGATTACACAAGAGTCATTGGATAGGGACTTTGATAGTTTTGGCTTTACTGTGAACCTGTGCCCATCCAGAGATGTGACAACCACAAAACATGCAGAACAATGCATGGGGGGGGAGGGGGAGGAGGGGGAGGACATGAACATAGTACTGAAGAGTCACTAGATAGGTACTTCCATAATTTGAACCAAACTTTTGAAGCTATATCGACCATCCTTCCATTATGTCCATCTCCAAACACATGGTGGATTACATGAACAGAGTATGTAAGAGTCCATGAATAGGGATACTCCTGCAGAGGGAGTAGTACTCCCAGTAGTACTCTTGACCAGACTCTGCAGAGTGTAGAGTCTACTACAGTAAGCAAACTCCACACTGAGTTGACTTTGGCATCATACCTGCTAAAGTAGTTCCAATTAAGTCACACAAAGTTGGTAGAAGAAAGACAATCTGGAATATCCTAATGATGAAAACAAGAACAAACAATTAACAACACTTGACATAGACAATGTAAATTTTGTCAAACATTGTGCCTGTTCTTTGAAAAGTTTGATAAGCCGGTATTCTAGTTTACAAGAACACAAATTCGTTCCATATCCTAACACAGATAAGGCATAAAATTATGACATAAGATAGTACAGAAAAAAACAAGAAAGCCAAAAGGCTTAGTGATTCCTTGACTTGACATATGTATGTATTGTAACAAACAAGAATTATCCACATGACAAGCATGAGATCCCTCACAGCAATCCTACTTGAGATATCATTTTAATAAGATTTTGACCTTTTGACCTCTAATGACCTTTGACCTCCACAAAAACAACAAGGATCATCTACTCAATATGGGCAATCCACATGCTAAGTATGAGATCCCTCACAGTTATCCTTCTTGAGTTATAGTGTTTAAAAGTTTGACCTTTTGATCTCTGGTGACCCTAAATTACCTTTGACCTCAACAAAAAATGACAGGGATCATCTACTCAATATTGGCAATCCACATGCTTAGTATGAGATCCCTCACAGCTATACTTCTAGGGATGTAGTGTTTACAAGATTTGACCTTTTGACCTCTGGTGACCCCAAATGACCTTTGGCCTTCACCAAAAACATTAGGGATCATCTACTCAATAAGGGGTATCTATATGTAAAATATGAGATCCATTGAGCTTACTGTTCTGAAGATAGTGTTTACAAGCCAAGTGTCACATACATACATACACAAATACACATATACATACACACATACATACATACACACACATGACATCACCATCAGCATAGATTCCTCTGACTACGTCAAGGAATCAATAATGAATCTTTTACCACTTAATTGAGACCTTTTAGGTTATGCAGAAAACTATTGAAAAAGTGTACCAACAATTCACTTTCAGAAGACAAACTTTTGACAACATACACTAAATTCATGAGACACATTTCATAAAAGTTTGATTCGTAGTGAGATAGACATTGTGGTACAACTTTTTTCTTTATAATATAAGCATCCACTGCTACAATTCAATATGTAACACAATGTACAAATACCGTGGTTGTTTAAATTCTATCCTCTCTCCCTCTGACTGAATATTACTAAGATACAAATTCTGACGATGTCTTGATCTCTCTCGATATCTTGATATAATCAGACCAATCAGACAGAAGCTCTCTCCTATAAAGAAATAAATGCATTTATTTCAAATTCTGCATACAGTTAAAATTTTCTTTTTTCATTGCACTTTTGAACAGAAACACAAAGCATCTCACAAAATATGCTTCTTTTAAACTTGTACATGAGAGATGGATAAAATCAAATCAAACTTGTTGGCAAAGAAATGAAATTTCAAGTTTTGAAATGAAGCACAAAAAGTAGGTATCCAGAAGTCACACTTGTTGAAAATAGGGCACAGAGGGCACTTCAAATGGCTTTGATGAATAAACTTTACACTTTGGGTATGAAGTATTGATCTACATTTCTGGAAAAGTGTTGTCCTAGGACTACCATATACTGTTAAAACATGCACAAAAAAATTTGTGGGTGTGTCTCAAATATGAGCAGTGCTCATCTGTCATATAGCAAATAACTATATTACAAGTAATCTCACATGAGTAGTCAGTATAATCTGCTAAAAGAAGGCCCTATAGTCGGCATGCTGATTTAAAGTACAGAATATCAACGATTAGAATACAAGGACCGCAATCACACCCTATCCTGAACATGGTTCGCTGCAATCTTGCGCGTCTGCACGTCATGGACCCCATTCTTTCATGGTTGGATGCCTGAATAAATTCCTTAGCTTCCCTTAGCTATTCAGGTCCAACAAGAAAATTTGGGAGGTGCAAGGATCTCAGCTCTCAGTGCCTCTCACTCCCTTCCTCGGCATTGCAACAATCCAAGTAAGAAAAACCAGCAACGAATAAAAAATATCAGTTAGAACAAAACCATACAAAAACCATTCCCCCAAGCTCCCCCTTGTTCATAGTGTACGCACTGAATAAAGCCACTAAAAAATTTTTGTATATACTTGTACTGCATTGTTTACTTTGTGTATTATGCATATGTTATGTGTAAATTTGAAAATTGGGTTGGACCCTTTGAAATTGCCATTGGACCCCACAGACACACTGTTGGGGCAATCTAAAGGGTCCAGTATCAACATGTTGGACCCTTTAAATTTGGAGTTAACCACTAACCCTGATCCTGAATTTTGATCACTATGAAATTTATGCATCTCTATCCAGACAAACTTTTGCTTCTCAACATCTATAAAATGAAGCTTCAGCAGGAACAGAAACTGAATGTTTTACCTATTTTTATGACCAAGGGCTCACCTTTAATAACTGAAGCATCAAGAAAAATATCTTAATTTGTTATTACTCCAAGTCATAAGTAAAAGCTTGCTTTTGGATTACATTCTACATCATTTTTAATGACTCTCCAATCTTATGGTTCCAGAAACTTTACAAGTATTAATTTTCTGTTAGAAAATGCTACCAAATACTGATTTTTTATGCTGTACGCAGTTGCTATTTCATGCCCGAGTTTTGAAGGCAATTTTTTTTACTGTTGGTACAGATCTACCACTTCATAAATTCTGCACCCTGCAAGTGTATGGAATTTTAATTAGAATCCCAACTTCATGCCCCATAAAGTACTGTAGTTGCCAGACAGTATACATCTATGAACTTCCATTAATCTTTAAAACTGTGACAAGTTCAAAAATCTACAGTATGACATCAGTACTGATTTTACTTCATTAAGTAGGTCAATGGCTCCAAGGCATACATCCCATTCAACAATCACATTGGTCTGTTTTTAATTGGAACCACAATTTGGAGGGCAAAGTTTTTATCCTAATGGTATTACGCATAATCCCCTGAAATCATCAAGTTCCAGCTAGCCCACTTGTGCTACATTTTTTTAATTTAATGATCTTGGAAATATGATCATCTTATCTGACAGTACTCTTCCTGTTGGTCCTATCAAAATGAAAGGATTTATTAACTGCTTGGAGCGTTATTTGGCTCTCCCGAGGGGAAGTGAAGTTCTGAAAGTCCACCCCCACAAGAAAAATTTTCTTTTCCTCACGTATAAAATGGTTGGAAAGATTTTTTTCAAATAGAAATCATTTTCCATTTTCATTCTGATGACAAGACAGTCTCTCACCTCTTTTGGAATACATTTCTTTATATTTTCTTTGATAATTTACTGTACACTTGGGCCATCATTCAAAGTTTATATTTTAATTAAAGCTTCCTGTATCCATGGAATGAGTATGAAATATACCAATGTGACTTATACCTCTTTTCCATCTCTAGCTTTCAATTAAAATCAATTGAACACAAGATTAATATGCCTTCACTAAATAGGCTCAAAAAGATCATTTCAAGATGAAAAGGGTTGGAGTGGGGGTCGGGGGTGAAGCACCTCCCAGATTGCTGGAAATGACCATTCTCAGGCCTTTCAAGTTACATTTAACATTATTTCTTAACTTTTCTGCTTCTAAATTAGAAAGAAATTACAATCCCTTTGTAGGGACAAATAGTAGTAGATGCTAGGCTAAGCCTAAACTAGGCTCTCTTATTTCACTCCTGAAAGTAAAACTATTCTTCCTTCTATGTTTACTTCTAGCACCTCCTCCAATTTAAAAAAAAAAACACCTGTTTTGTACACCTCCAAGACAGAGCCACAGTAGCCTGCACTGACTTTCATATGCTGAAGGCCATGCTGACACACAACTGTGCTTAAGCTTTATAATTGCTAACACGACTGACTGACTGACAAGTCATTGTTGATCAACAAGAGTGGAGCTATATTGTTTGAATGAATACCAATCAAAGTGCAGTCATCAACTGTACACATTTAGAACTATAGGACTACTCCTAAATATGTTTGGGTGGGGAGTTTCTAGCTACTGCCTGGTTTTGGAGGGAGAGGGAAATAATACTGGTATGTGGGGTGGTACTTTGGTGGTTCATGACTGATATGTGCAGCATTAGTAGATTTTTTAGTCTGGAAAGAATTACAGGGGTAGGAGAATCCCCTTCCCTTTTGAGGAATTTCTTGAATTCTGATGATACCTACAAGCAAAATGGTAGCATTTAGAGGACTCTGACTTGCCGACAGCAAAACTTTGAACTTCATGTTTACAAATTCTCATTATTTTGAGAAAGTGTGTCGTTGCACTTTCCAAGGCTGCTAGTTTGCTACTCAGGGCAGCAACTTCCCCTCTTTGTATAAGTACTCCTAGGTAGACAAACCAAATCACAGGGCACAATAGTATGAACCTAGGGCCCAGCTCCTGACCTCTGGTGGGCATCCAGGAGGCAATTTACAGTAACCTATCCTCAAATGGTGTTTGATGTACATACATCACTGAACAACAGAGCATGCCCCAGAAGCCATGGCATTCACATTTTTGACAATGACCTTCATGCCCAAAATGACACACTTTTCATGGCCATCGTGGCAACTGTATTGTAACCTTCTTAAGAAAAGACAAACATACACAAAAATAACTGTAAAACGTTCACTTGGCCTTTATGCCTACTGGGATGCATAAATATGCTCTTATAGATAATAAGAATAGGCCCCTTTAGTCCAATGAGAACTTCTCTCCAGTCCTAGAACAACACATATCATTCTTTCTGTGCCATCCATCCAACTGTACTGTAGCTAAGGATGGGGGATGGGGTTCCCGTGATTGACTGACGTCCCATTCTGGTGGGTCACATTTCACCTGCATCAGAAGATTTTGGCAAAATAAAAGCACTACCAGGAAATTTAGGCCTGGAGGTCTGGAAGGAGATTTTCTTCTTTTTACGGACTCAATCTGCAAAAAGTACAATTTGACCATTAGGCTACTTGATTATCATGATGTGAGAATGCCCACTGTTCACCTTCAGACTGGGGGTCAAATCAGGGGATGCCAGTCTTCTGAAGGTCACCATTCACCAAGATATTTTAGAAGGTTGTCAAATATCTGTGAAAAAAGGTTCAGATACAGCATTCAACTTTACTAAAGTTAATACAAGGCTTGGCAAGTGGCCATCTCAAGCTATCCGAGTCTGGGAGGCATTTTGACAAAATTTTCCTGATCATTTATGGTGTTACTCCACAAGCATGCCTTAGCCCCCCTCAGCTGAGGGCCACCAAAATAACCAAGGTAGAAATTGGAATCAACGAGCAAAGTGCTGCTTGATGTTCTTTTTGAGAATACAACACTTCTAAAGCCCTTTCTGTGTGGACTGGTTGCCTCTGACCATGCTCTGACAGCAAGAAAGATTTTGAAATCACCTTCTCTGAACTAAAGTTTTGAAAATCATTAATCTATTTTATACACTTGTATGTATTACTATTACATCTCATGATGTCTTCATTTCTCTACAAAATTACAACATTAAAGGTCTGTAGACATGCAAATGTGATGCTGGCCAATATGGTTTAAAAGCCATCAAATATTGACCATTTTACAGGAGAATTACTGTTTTTCACCTACATCATGAATAAACATGAGCTACCTATTGCAAATTTCAAAATCTCAAAAACTGGCAAACTGCGTACCAAACTCGATGAACCAGATTCTCATATTAATTTGGTGGACTCTGAAATTCTTTATCCAGATGTCGTCCCACTTGAAACACTTACCCTTGCTACTGATGAG
>WURT03065538.1:0-13669 GCA_009936505.3 Holothuria glaberrima
TCTCTTTTGCTATTGTAAATTTCTGTTAAGGAGGGCTCTTCCCACAAGCTCCATGGAGCTTTTTTGAGTTTCCTCCTTAGTCTCTTTTCACAGTTTTTTTTTTCTCAGCTGTTATTTTCTTTGATATTGTATATAATTCAGTGAAAAAAAGACTCAAATACATGTCCAAATCAAATCAAATCAAATCAATAGCTATTTTGGTTGAAAACTGTGACTTCTCTAGAAACACCTACAAGCCAGATTAAAAGATTGTCTTCATCAAATACATTTACTTGGGCAGCTGTTTAAGTACGCAAATACATCCACACTGAGTTTGTGTTACCCTGCTAGAATGGATTTTACATTCATATGTCACGCCACACAGCCAGGTTAGAAACCATGTGAAAAGACCTATGATTCCTACACCTTGATTAACTAGCAATACATCTCTTCACTTTAATAACAAAAAAGAATACATGCACTTCCACATGGAATGCTTTAATATCAAGCAGCTTGATATCCTCCACACAATTGTGACAAATTTTGGCTATGAATTTATTTTAAAGGGCTGTGGCATCCCTCTACATATATCTAGCAATATCCATACAGTTCTAAATACAATTAGTGACTGCACTTTGACTGAAGTTCATTCAAGCAGTAAGTCCACTCTGTTTGGTCAATGATGACTTGTACAGGCAGATGTGTCCCTATCAAGTCACACACAGTTGTGTATCAATATGACCTTCAGCAACTAAAACTCAGTGCAGGTTACCGTGGCTTTGTCTTGGAGGTGTAGCCTACTGGATATGTGTTTTTGTTTAATTGAAGAAGAGGCTGGAAGTAAACTTAGTTAGGAGAATTTTTACTGTCTGAGGTGAAAATATAGAGCTGTAATGAACTTTTGGTTTTAAGAAGTGTGATTCTTTATGCTATGGTTTAATCACTGTTTTCTATAATTTCATGTACATAACTATCTATGCTATCTTTTTCACAATTGCTATGAAAATTTAATGAATTTTACATTTTATACCACACCGGAAGTCCTGGACTAGGTAATGCCTTGACCAAATTTTTCTGAATCCAATATGGAACCACCGACAATGGAAAAAAGCAAGTCCAACTTCTCCCCCCCTCAGCAAAGCCCCCTATTTAGCACAAATGACATGAACACAAACAATTTAAACAAACCTCTGCAGGATGATGATGCAGTATCAAAGTTGTACCCTGCTGGACATTCACAGACATAGCTACCAGGAGTGTTACGACAGTTGCCACCCAAACACAAAAGTCTGTTGATTGCACACTCATTGTCATCTAGGAATCAAGAAAAGACAATCCAAATGAATGATAATTCATTTGATATTCAATGATATTCAAGAAGTAATAATTCATCATTACAAAATTCACACTAAACATGGGTCAATTTTAAAGGATACTGAACACAGCTGGGTACTTTCAGACTATGTCTGTTTCATACTGAACACTGAATGATTCAATAACCAAATGCAACTTAATGACAATAGGACAGTACACAATTTTAACAATACAAAGAAATGCTGACATGAAGCAGAAAAAGTACTTATCATGTATCACAGGATAAGACCACCAGTCAGAGATGAAACAGACACGTAAATACCATTAAAGATACTGTTTGTTTTTGTTTTTTATCTTTTTTTTTGCAAATTCACTATTATTTATTTATTTGTTTTTTTTTTAAGCAAGTAACTGGTTTACTTCAAACAGGGATAATTATCTTACATAGTTACCAAAGGATCAAAATCAAAAGTCCCAAATCCATGACTAAAAGATGATCTTACAAAACCTGTTTTTATTGTTAGCCTATTTTAACCATTCATTTACCAATCAAAAAGTCTTCCATATGAATTAGCTTAACCCTTCAAAGTGATGTCTCCCTTTGATAGTTTACCTTTACACCCTCGATTAAGCCTTTACATGTCTTGTTTAAATTAAGGATAGACTCCTGATTTGCACGGAAAAGTTATAATGTGAGGTTTTATTGCAATATAGTAATGGCTTTCTCTGTTACCTTCACAAGTCTTTCCTCCATCACCGAGCCTGAAACCACTGTTACAGCTACACCTGTAGTTTCCAACCAAATCTTCACACATTCCATTCTCACAGAGGACAGTGAAAATGAGGCATTCATTGATATCTGAGGACATGACCACAAGAAAAATAAATTACTGAAATCAGCAGAATGAGGGCAGTGATGTCTATACCAGAGTTCAGAAATAATGGGGTGAAATTTAAAAGCATGTAAGCACAAAAACAATTTGTTGGAAACACTAATAACAAGATTTTCTGCCACTGAGCCAGAAGACCCAGAGATCCAGCTGAGTTATTCCAATGGCGTCTACTGCTTTCTTGTTTGGTTCTCATCATACCAGATTGGAACAAGATAATGAGCACAAAACTAGTCTAGTTGCATGGCCCCAGGGATTAAGATGTCTCTTTGGAATGAGCAGATTGTAAACAATTTATATACAGCACCTTGAGCATTCCACAGAATGGATACATGCAGTCTACATATCCAAATTAGTATTATTACTATTCTGGCATTCAATAAAGGCCAAACAAATTCCAAAGGTAATTTCTTAAATGATGGTATTGTGATGCATATAGAAATATATATTGTAGGACCAGAAAGCAAAAATGCATTGAAGTTTTGATGAATTCATTTCTGCAGACCTTAGCTTCATCTAAACTAGAGAGGATCTAAAGTGTTAATGTTCTTGATCAATGTGATGCGTTCACACACCATGAATGACAAATTGCCATGATTTTTACCTTGAGATATATTAATACTAACAATGTTTTCAGAATTTGACAAATGGTGAGCTAAAATGACTTTTCAGCAAACACAAAATCAACATCAACAAAAGCATTTTGGGATTAAATAGAGTTAATAAAGCCATTTTCAGGCTTTCAAGCTTCCAACATAAAATATCTGATAATGTCAGATAACCTTTGATTTCTGCCAAAAAATACAGAAGAAATAAAACAGCATCCTTCCTCTTCATTCAATGCATCTACATGGGAAGTATACAGTGCATAAATGCTTCCTACCTTGAGATAAGGTGTTATACTAAACTTGTCAACATTTAACCTCCAATGACCTCGATGACCTGTTACCCCCGCCAAAAACCAGAAAGCCAAAAAGCTTACAGTAGTAATTCCTTGCCATACAGACATTTGTAGTACTGTGATTTCAAGTTGACACAGTATCATTGTGAATTTACTGCAGGTGTGCTTAAATTTAGTGTATCAAACAGTAAAATTCCATGGCTAAAGAGCAGATTGATTCATATAAACATGGTCATACATCAGTTTCTTGCTTTAAATTTTGGGCATGACATACCAGATATAAGATCACACCATGTGTCATATATGTATACTTTTCACAGATTAACTTTTAATAAACTCAACTGATAACCAAAGACCACCACCATAAATAATACAGATAATATCACTCAAAATAAAGACCCATATGCGAAGTATGAGAGTAATACATGTATTCCTTTATGAAATGTATCGTGCATCATTGTAACAGGTTTTCGCAGTTTAACCGCTGGGGACCTCAAACATGCCTGATTTTAAAGGAAATTTTCAGGTTGCCCATCGGACAACCTGAAGCCACAGTTAGGTTGTCCGAAATATTTTTTGGTCGTCCGAATGAAAGTAATAAACAAGATATGAACAATAGTATGTTCCATCTCTGTCATAGAAAAGAGACGTTTATTATAAATTCTGCATTTTTCCATTTTTATTTCCATGGTACAATGATGGACGGTAGTCCACACCGTTGACTCAATGCCACTTCTTAAAGGGATTTTTATGACATACTTTCTTGCTGATGTAGGGAACTAATTAATTACATATAAAATCTAATCGTCCATCAGACAAGCTCAAAGAGAGAAAGTGGTTGTCCGATGCATTTTTACCCGTAACGGACTATAGGATGATTTCAGCCCTGTCAAATGAGTTTTACCCACACCAAAGACACCTGCAGATAGTGTTTATGTAATCCATATGAGGCTCCCAAGTGCCAAGTATGAAATTCATGCAGTTTTCTTTCATGGGATTATCATATTTACAATGTTCTCTAGTTTGATGTCTAGTCACTTCAAATGACCTTTGGCCACCACTGAAACTTACAAAGATCATCTACTTAATGCGGGGCATTTATTTTGCCATACATAACATTAAAATAAGTTTCCCTTCTTGATACATCATGTTTACAAGCTTTTCACATTTTGGCCCCCAAGGACCTCAAATTACCTTCAACATTCACCCAAACAATAGGACCATCAACTAAATATGGGCCATCCACATCTTAACTATAATATCCCTTACACTTACCCTTCTTGAGATATCATGTTCAAAAACTTCTAACTTTTTGACCACTCATGACCCCAAATGACCTTTGACATCCACCATGAGCAACAGAGATCAACTACTTCATACTGAACATCAACATGTCAAGTATGAAATCCTCAATGCTTACCTTCCTTTAGGTACCATGTTTACAAAAAAATTTCAAAATTTTTACTTTTTGACCTCTGTTGACACCAAATGACCTTTGGCCACCATCAAGTATTAAAGAGATCATCTACTGAGTATGGGCAAATTCACATGCCAAGTACCGAATCTGTCACAGTTATCATTATTAAGATATCCATTTTACAAGATTCTTACTTTTTGACCTATTGTGACTTTAAATGACCTTTGATCTCCACCTAAAGTAATAGGAATCATATGCTAAATATGAGCCATCAACATGCAAATTATGGGTTCCCTCACGATCACCTCCCTTGAAATATCTCTTGAGACATCACCTTGCATTGCATAGATTCCTTTTGCCTCTGGCAAGGAATCAACAATAGGGTTCTTCCTCTTGACATAATACATCTACATGCTGAGTAGGGTGCATCTCCATGACCCTTACCTTGAGGTATCTTTTTAACAAGATCTTAGAGTTTGACCTCCAATGATCCTAGGTGACCTTTGACCTCCACCAAAAAATGGAATACTTCCTTTTGACATAATACACGTTCATGTTAAGTATGAAGAGCATTCACGTTTACTATCTTGAAATATCATGTAAACAATAGTGTTTTCACCAGTTTTCAACTTCCTCAGGCCAACTGAAAAGCGACATTGTAACAGCCATTTGCTTACACGCAGTTTTGCAAACAAACTACCATGCAATAATGAACGTGCAGTGAGTAACAGCCATTGGCTGACACGCAGTTTTGCAAACAAACTACCATGCAATAATGAACTTGCAGTGAGTAACAGCCATTGGCTTACACACAGTTTTGCAAGCAAAGTACCATGCAATAATGAACGTACAGTGAGGTCCATGGTCTCACAGTCAACTCGACGATGCATGCATGGTGTTTTTGTTCTTCAGTGTGCTGTGTATCATACCATACCAACTGCATTTATTATTACAGGCGTAGAGGATGGTTATCATTGAAAAAAATTTTATAGTTTCGAGATGATAATTCCATTGCAAGACAAAGTTTGGAAGAACAATTCCAATTAATGATTATTATCTTATTCTGAATCTCATTTTACAAATGAACAAAATAGGCAAATACATGGAAAAATTATCTGGACAATGATAAGGAGTGATTTCTTTTTTCACACTTTTTTTAGGAGTCAATATACCACAGATATTATATGATTTAAAAATGTATTCACTTTAACTTGTCTCAATTATTTTTTAGCTCTACTGTTATCACATTTTGGAACACTGCATGCTAATTTCCATGATTTTTCTTCACTTCCTGAACACAGAATAACCGTTTTTTTTTTTCTTACAGAGATACATTGCGGAAAGGGAAGCTTGGTCGAATTTGTACTTTTTTATTATATTCTAGCTGTTATGTACATGGCAATACTACAGCTACTAATTGAAAAAAAAAAACAGATACATTCACTTGTAAGGAAACACTTAGTGCAGACAAAATATTGATTTTGAAAATCACTGAGGACCATATAGCAATCAGGCAAGGATATTGCATGTCAGAGCAGTTATAAAGAGATAATGAAACATTATAATGAGAATCAATGGGAAACACTATCATAGAATTCATTTGATAAATCGACTTACTCAAACCAAAGCTGTCCCTGCCAGGTCCCCTGGAACAGAGACGTTCAAACATTGCAGTTCCTTGTGGGGGGCATGGATCGCATCCTGGTCCCCAAGAAAGAGACCTCTCTACAGCTACAGCACTACAACAGCACTGTGAAATAGTAATGGGCGTGGAAGATTGAGTAGTACAGCGACCTTCACGACTGTTGATGTAGCAAAATGCTCTTGCTTTCTCTGTTGAAAGAAGTGTTATAATGCAGAATACCATCATCCTAAAATACATTCTCATCATAAAAATATGATTGGTCAACTCTACTTGACTGACAAAAAAGCAGCAATACTTAAAATGCACCTTGAATGCATTCAGGGTTTCACATTTCACAAGGTCATCAATGTAGATTACTTGGGAGAGGATAGCCAGCTTCTTAAATATCTTCAGACTAAGAGAGTTGGCTCCAGTCTTTGATCTATAGAAGGTGCTTAGACAGTTGCCGAGCTTGAGGGAGAGGAACAGGAAAACTGGTGTCTTAATAGTATCACTACTTAAAACATGAGAGAGGAGATAAGGGGGTGGTGTATGGACTACCTATTGTTGAGAAGAAAGCAGTTTCTGGAGGTTAATTTTTCCCAGGATTGCTGGAGTGCCAGCAGTTTTTTTACTGTGTTTGCAACAAAGGTCCAAATATAAGCTATAACCCACATTAATTGTTCTACAACCCAGATAGATTGCCATGGGAGATTGCTTACTTTTCCAAAAATAAATTTTCTTCCAACATAAACTGATAGAAGCAAGAGAATACACCAGACTAAATACATTTCCCGATACTACTGTATGGTGAACACTCTGTACCCCTCATCAAAACGACCTGATGATTTATTAGTGTCTTGGTGGAAGTTGATGGAAAATATGCAGAGTTGGCAAAGGCACCTGTCCCAGAGATAGAAATAAGCATTTTCAACTTGCATAGCAATACTGCTACACATTTTTGTTCAGGAATTACCCTCAGATTGTGCATAGCTCTTTTGTAGAAGGTCCCCCATTCACCCTTTCTTTCCATTTGTTAACTGCCCTTCACAGCAGTTATGCTCATCACACCTAGCCCTATTTGGGCATCTCTGCATCTTCCTAGCTGAAACACAATGATCTTAAGATTAACACTATGCAACACCCTACTGAAAACACCTGACAAATTTTATTTTTATTTGGATGAATATTAGAAACACCTTACCAACACAGGTACCATCACTTTCCACAAATCCAGCCGGGCAGGTACATCTGTAAGATCCGATGAGATTTTCACAAGTTCCAGGGCCACAAGCAAGATCAAGGCACTCATTTTTATCTGTTCAGAGAATGTAAAAGTGACTTCATTCAAAAGGTTAAACCATAAAGTAAGTTGAGAATGACAACTTAGGACAAGTTGGCAAGTATGGTTTCACATAGTACAAACCAAACTAAAGTATTAGCGATGGTTCTCCAGCTAATCAGATCCCTTGCATGTAGTTTGTTAATCTTTAATGCACTTTCTTGTGCAAGCCCTGCAAAGCCTGAAAACCCACAAGATAGATATTAGACTGATAATGACTACGTATACATACTCAATATATTGTTACATTACTCACAGTTGTTCTCATGATGCAGTTGGTAATATTGTACTCACAGACTCTAAAATTTAAGAACTGATGACAATGAAAAAAGAAGGGCTCTTGCATTTAAAGTTAGGAATTTACTTGTGCTTATAATACCATACTGACTCAAATATTGATACTTTTATCTGTACTAGTCATTATGACAATGTACATATAACCAATGAAATGAAAAGTGTAGCATTGAAACTAAGGCAAGATATAGAAGTAGAACTCAGATTTATGAAATGCACGAGTGCTGAGCATACTCACAGGGGCAAGTTATACTACAGTTGTATACATATTGTCCTCACAATGAAAGTCTGTGATCTCATGATAATGATGACCACTCAAACTTAATGTATTCACAGCAGGGGTGTATATACATGATATCACAAGGGGGTGTGAACTATTTTGAAACCAACTAAACTTCTTGGAAACCGACTCCCATTGACATAGTTGTACGATCCGAATATTCAAAGACATTTTTTTTTTTTGCTTTTTTGCACTTCAAATGTTGTTCATGTCTGGTCTACTGTTACAAAGGCATACTGAACTGAATTTGAGACCGACTTTCTGGCGCTCAGAGGCCGACTTTTGACACCCCCACAACCCCCCCCCCCCATATTTACACACCTGACTCACAGCCAGAGACATTATACTGAACACTTGTATTCATAAGATTATACCCAGTGTAAAATGAGAGACACACACCAATCATTCAACACATTATTTGTCATATGTAATTGTCATAAAACAATGATACGGTACTGTACCTTCACACAAATTATCGTCAGTGAGTTCATAGCCTTCATTACAACTACACTCATAGCTTCCCTCTGTATTAGCACATCTGCCATTCTGACACATTCTTCCGGTCTGGCATTCATCAATATCTGTATTTGGGTTGAAGGAAGGACCATCAATGATCTAACACATTCTACCAGTAACAGTGGATATTGTCACTTCATTGTATCTTCTATTAATCAATAAATGATAAGCGATGAAATACTGTATGCAACAATTAAAATGTACCTTAAGTAAAAAAAATTCAAAAATGTATGTTTCAAAGCTTGAAAATGCATCCAAATGGTGAAACTCCCATCTTCACAGGACATTCGTGAGCTGAGAAGTAAAACGTCAAAGTTTATTCAATCAATTTAAAGTGGCAGCTTGCCCATTACTTTGTAATGTCATTCCTGTACTACTCAAATTAACCTCTTTGTTTTTCTTTGTTTTTTTTTGAAAGCCACTGCACCTTGTGCCAAAATTGATCACTGTCTTACTGTTATAGGGTGACTTTATATAAGCCCTCTACGTACAACATGCTATGCAAGGGAACACTTAATATTTCAAGGTCATATACACATTTAAGTTTCAAACGGAAACAAAAGCAGGTAATGTGAGTTGCACAAGAAGGACATCACAAATAATTGTGCAACTGACTACTTCATATTATGTGAATAAATGTCAACATTTTACATCTCAGCAATGGAATAAGCTTTGAAAACAGGAGCTGGATGAATGACATTCATTTTCCAACCTCTAAAATATATATTCTAGACTTCAGGTCCACTGTAATTCATCATGCTGTCCTTCAAAATATCCATCAAATTTATAGTTATGAATAATAAATAAACCATTGACATGTTGTTTGCAGAGTCTTAATACCCAAAATATTTAACTTGCATGCTTTACAACATTACATTCAGTCACTGGAGTACACTTTTTATGTTAAATGAAGCCACTTCAATTAAAAATTAGGAATAACCCTGTAAGGTTCTGTTCAATCAACAATTTTTTATTGACAACAATTTTTTATTCTAAAATTTTTTTCATTTTGATTTGGTATCTTCATTCTAGGCCGCCCCTTGAGACCTATGCAACAGCTTTTGCATCACACACAACCATACATTGGAATATTTTGCATCTTTCTTCACAACTGATAATTACAATATATATTTGAAGTCATTCAAGTGTATAGCAACTTTGACTGCACACAGCAGTGTGCCCTGTAGCAGTAGAGTAACTGCACTGTGCTCAGCAGAGTAACCCCACTGCAGACTTCTGTCTGTGAGGTGCTAAAAACAATTGCTTTTCCAAATTATAAGAGGGCTGAAAGTAAACTAAGTTGGAAGAATTTTCACAGAGGATGAGGAAATATAAATAAGGATTAAGGAGGAAGGTAGTATTCAGGCCAAAATGAGACTTAAACATTGCATTTCAAGATGATTCTCAAATTTTTGTAAACAAAACTGAAATCAGGATGCTAATGTAGTACTTTCACATAGCAAATCATTTGTTTCTTAATGACCTCCTCACCACCTTTGAGGATGGTGTATAACACAGGTCCTCACCACCTTTGAAGGTGGTGTTTTACACAGGTCCTCACCACCTTTGAGGATGGTGTTTCACACAGGTCCTCACCACCTTTCAGGATGGTGTTTCACACAGGTCCTCATCACCTTTCAGGATGGTGTATAACACAGGTATTGCAGTGATGCATAGAACTATAGCCTAATCATTACAAGTCCTTTTGCATAACTTTTACTACTCTGGTTAAGCATTTCTATCAGCAGTTGCAAAATTTTAATCACCTTTACAAAGTACCATCATGCAACAAATGAGTTACAAAAAGTTTTGTGCTGTATTGTTTTTAATCAATCTCTCTGATTTTGAGAAACAGAACAGAGAGCAGCCTGTTTCTTTTCTTCTCCTGATGCAGGTGTGGTTAGAGTCATACGACATGAAAGATGAGCTTTGAATACTAATGTTTAGGCTATGCTGTTAGTATCCTACCATGCAGGCAATGCCAGCTTGACTTGTACTTTACTTACATGAAGGTTAGCATTGATATTACTCTACTCTACCACAACACACCAGTTACTTATCACTAGAGGTGCCTGATTTACTGTTACCTTAACAATTGACATATTACTGTGTCTTCTGTTGTAAGTATTGGTTCTGCAGCTTTGTTTTCCCTGTATGTTTAAAAACTGTTTTATCATATCCCTCTTTTCAATATCCACATGGCAACTAGAGGGATGGATTATTGCATGGTAGATTAAGAAATAAGGTAGATAAGAGGTGTAACTGTAAAGCTGAAAAACTTGTTTTTTCAAAACTTAACCATTAAAGTAAATTTATGTCTTGTAGCCCTGTCAAAGTCACAGACATGGGAGTTATCAACTGTGTGTCACTCACTTTAACTGAAAATACTATAAAATACATGAAAAGCTCTCAAAGCAACCTAGATCATATCCATGCAGGACTATTAGGAGCAGGGTATTCTTACCATAACAGTAACGTTCATCAAGAGATAACTTATAACCCTCAAAACAGTCACACATGTAAGAGCCATCAGTGTTCATGCAGAGGCCATGCATACAGGTTTCTTCATTTTCTTCACATTCATCAGTATCTGTAGGCAGGAGATGACACAGTCTCATTTAATGATATATTACTAAACACATACATCATGGCAAGGCTACATCATGATCAAATTCATTCTCTAACAAACTTTTGGCCATCTTAGGCAGGGTAGGGGAACCTTTTCCCTACTAAGGGCCGTTTTTATAGTCACAATACACTTGCTGAGCACCACAGACAGCCAGAGGGTCCACAAAGCTTTCCCTGTAGGGCTCAAGCCCAGGTTCCAAAGCAGGTGCTGGTTGGGCTCATGGGAAAGACCAAGATAAAAGACTGATGAAGGAGAGGGGGAACATGAGGAGCTCTAACCTATGAACAAATCTGTCTGGCTTAGAATGAGACATTCATCCACTACCTTTAAATAACATGTTACTGTAGATGAGTTGAACACACCATATGAAGTATCACGATCTGACCATTTGTCTTGTATGAAGTAATAATGAACAAGCACCAATGGAGAGTGCATGCACAGAGAACCAAAAAGAAAGTAGCATTTGTGAAGAAACATTTGTATCTGTGTTGTGGATGGCACATGTTTGTATGTATCTACTGGCACCATGTCAAAATCTGTTTAAGTTACAACAGCTAAAAAGATTTCAGGTCTTTCTTGTTAGAGAGCAAATCGTAATGAAAAACTATAGGAGGAAGTCCTCATAGCTTATTTCCACAGTCAGTGCATATCACACTCAGCCACACCATGAGATATTACTGAGATAGCTGTCACCCACTCTTGTCTCAAAACTCTTTTCAGGAGAGCAGGCAGTGGAAAACTGAAGACAGAGGTTGGGTACGGATTTGACACCCCCAACATTGTAACCAGAAAGTCTGGACTTTACTGGAATTAACAGTAGGAAAAGGAACTGCATGCTCCATGTACTATTCATGACAATTTAAGCCTACAAAGCCATTAAACCTGTCATCTGTCACACAAACTATTTGAATTTCTGCATGAAAAGGTACACATTAGACAAATATCAAGTCCAGTGTGCTCACTATAAATTTCAAATGTTATAATACCAAATTTAGAATCTTAAAGCTGTACTTACCAACACAGTCCTGTCTATCTGGGCTAAGCTGGTAACCTCCCCTACAGGTACATGTGAAGCTACCTTGTGTGTTTCTACATATTCCATTAGAGCAAAAGTCAGGGTCCTGACACTCATCTACATCTGTGGGGTGAAAAGGAAATAAAAGGTATCAATCTTTGCATCTTGAGCTATTGCATTTACTGCCAATTTCCAAGGTTTTTGCTGTTTCACCTCTCAGGGATTACATGTAACCTTTGACCTCTATCAAAAAGAACAGGGTTCACCTTATGACTATAACACATCCACAAGTCAAGTAAGTATGAAAAGTATACATGCTTCCTCCCAGTGAAAAATGGAACAACTCTGGAAGATTTTGGACGACTTTTATCATCCTCCATTTTCGTCCTTTGCTTTGTGGACAATTTTGGTGAAAAAATCACTGCTTTTGGAGGATTTTTAAGGTTACTAAGAAAAGAATGTTTTATCGTTTTTAATCAGCTGACTGTTCCAATTTTTAATGGGGATTTTTTATGTCAATTATTGCCGCTTACAGCTGAAGGACAAATTCAATTGTATCTTCCATAACACAAAGAAACCTTGAAGGTTTACCACCCATTCATTACTTTGATTTTCATTAATTTGATCCTAATTTACAATGGAATAGTCCAGGCAGCGATAGTGGAATGCATAATTGTCCTTGACATTTTTTAATGGCAGGACAATTTTGGAAGATTTTGAATGAAAACATCCAAAAGCAGTAATTTTTCGTCCTATTCTTCACTGGGCCAACTTGGGATATTGTGTTTAGAAAGGATCCAGTTTTAAAAAACAAAGGGATAAAAGGGATCCGTTTTCTGACTATAACATATCCACCTGCCAAGTATGAAAAGTATCCATGCTTCCTACCTTGAGATATCCTGTTCACATGGTTTTTGGTTTTTGACCTCTGAAGACCTGATATGACCTCTGACCTCCACCAAAAACATTAGGGTTCTTCCTCTTAATACAATAAATCCATATCAAGTATGAAAAGTATACATCATTTTTATCTTGAGATATCATATTTACAAGCAATTCCCAAAGTTTTTGAAGTTTTTAATACCTTCTGTGACCTCACATGACCTTTGACCTCTACCAAAGACTATAGGTTCATCTTCTAACTATAAAGCATCCACATGCTGAGTATGGGAGGTATCCATGCTTTCTACCATGAAATATGATGGTGTTTATAAAATTTTTGGTTTTTGACCTCTAGTGACCTGACATGTCCTCTGAACTTCACTAAAAACAATAGGCCTGAATGTTATGTACATTACATGAAAAGAATACCACTGCCATTCACCACTCTGTTAGCATTAAAAGCTGTGCAACTGCCCATCCCTATAAATGTCGTGAAAGTTCAGTTTAAACAACCAGAATGCAAAAATGCATTGAGGTTTCGATGAACTCATTTTGGTAGACTTAAGCTATATCCAGAACTACATAA
>WURT03065559.1:0-13668 GCA_009936505.3 Holothuria glaberrima
AGCGGCCCAGTTTACAACCAATTGGTTCAAGTCGAGCCGGCCACGGCCTTTTTTCCAGTTGTGGCTCACTGGCTTGTGAAGAAAATAATGTTTGGTATTATTCTCATTTGATCTAGTTGGAAAATAGATATATTAAGTTGACATAGGCTCAGTCGGAAAAATATGCTAGCCTGAGGAATCAGAAATTCCAACTGGTATTTCAGATTTTCCGACTACCGTGGCTTTGACGAACTTTTTTTTTGGGGGGGGTGAGAAACCCCACCCCCCGGTCGCAACGGACCTGGGTGTCCAGTCACGTTGCCCATCATTGCATACGATCTGACATGGATGTATATCA
The DNA here is from genome assembly GCA_009936505.3 of Holothuria glaberrima. NCBI lineage: Eukaryota > Metazoa > Echinodermata > Holothuroidea > Aspidochirotida > Holothuriidae > Holothuria > Holothuria glaberrima. The sequence continues at coordinate 338 of WURT03065559.1, forward strand.
GGTTTTATTTTAAAATGGTTCAGTTAAAGAAGTACTCATACAATAACTACGCTGTGACGTAGAACCATTACATCACACGTAACATTCGATTTGTGTAGCTCCTTAAGATCATACATATAAAATAGGACGTAACGATCTCCTAACGGAAGTGACGTCAACAAAGTTTTTGCGATTCGTTTTGGTTTTCGCCCTTCGGGACTTTTGAAAAAGCAAGTTTTAGCGCTTCACAGTAAATTCAACAGCGTGAAAATATTATTTAATTGCGATAACTCAGTCTGTAAGGTTGACGAAAGACAAGATATGGTAGTAAAATAAAGTTAAATGCCAGGGGAGGGTACTGAGAACTAAGTGGATAGTCATTACAAGATACTGGGGGCGCTCTTCTGCCAGGACATGGGCTAGGCTTCTTCACCTGGTTTATCTGTACCAACACGCTTTCCAATGCATACTAAATTGTGCACATTTACGGTAATGGTTCTTCATCAGCAGTATTACGTATCTTATTTTCGCAAAATAGGCATAGGGCCTACCTGAAATTTGTGGAGGGGGGGGGGGTTGATAGGAAGCAAGTTATGGTAAGTGTTGGGTACAACCATATTAGGTCCATACACTTCAAGAGTTCCTGAAATTGCATTCATGACAACCTCTCAAGCCGTATCAAAATTCTCTCTAGCCTTATTACGACCCGCGCCGGCTGGAGGTTCTCCACCCCAGTTTTAGCTTGTCTATCCACCCACTATTTCAATGGGTTGAGTGCGGACTGTGTATGGGGAGCTCCCGGTGACCGGCTATACACAGGCCTTTACTGATGCGAAACTTGGTCCAGACTTCCAATTTACAAGGTGCTACCCTTTCCACCACCATGATGTATAGGAAATAGCCCACTTCGCTTACTGTGGGACTGTAAAACAAAAACGTTTCTCCAAACTAAAACACTGGGCTTTTTAACTTATTGTCATGTCAGCATGGTGATAGACATTTCACTAAAGGGCGGACTATTTTAGCCTGAACTTTTTTCTTAATGGCAAACAACTCGTAGGCTGGGATAAGGGGGACAGAGGAGACCGTCCCACTCTGATTTGTGTGGGAGATAACCTTGTTACGCCCCCACTTTGGATGACACGCTGCCAAAATATGGCATTGAATAGGATCAAATTATTTCAAAGTTTGTCAAACATTGTACCATTTTGCATCTAGGGCACTTAAAATAGTCAAAAAATTTCCAAAGGGGAGCGTGACCCCTCCCAGGACATTGGTCACTAACATTCACTTCCGGCGCCCCTACTTTCAAACAGCTTCCTACGCTTATGCAACTATGACAGGCATTTTGCCCTGAAAAACTTACTTTTTGCCCAGAAATCGACAATTTAGGAGAAGGGGGATGCCAACCTCCCCCTCGCCCTCGGCGCGTGCGCTTCAATGTATGTGAAGTTTAATGCTTGGAGCCTGTCCTTCCTTGATCTTTGAGAGGACAAGCTCATTTTAAAACCATTTTCTTTAAAAAGGAACTCAAAATAACAGCCCTCACATTTCAAACAAAACTCTTCGTTACATCTTTATATACAATATACCGTGTTTCACTCCGGTGAGCACGGTGAAAATGAGTTTCGTTGGGGGACGAAGGGTTGAAGTCCTTGAGCAGTTATTTTACGAAGATGGGCGACCACCGACGAATGTGGGAGAAGCTAAATGGTAGTTGTAAATTAAAATTTCACGTCGGTTTGCTAACCAGCTCATACATAATTTAGATTGGTTTTCTTTTGAAAAGGCCAGTTCAAATGGGAGAACAGTGGATTAATCTTGGATGGAAACACACCTTACTTTGACCCGACTGGGGATCGAACCCCAAACCTCCCAGTTGCTAAGCTTCATAGCTTCAGATTCCACCGCCTTTATCCACTCGACCACATCATGGTTATTGAAGTGAAACTGACGAAGCCGTGCAGTGAACTGTGCATTTTGAAGAAACTCGCGCTTTCCATTAAAGGTAAAATAATGGACGTAGTGACCGTGGATTAACAGGGAAATATCTTCCTATTTTACCTTTCTGTCTCGACAAAAACAAAGACACACGCAATCACAAGTTTGCCTACGACAAGTTGCACGCAACCGAAACAGTCGTAACGTGTTAATTAATGAGACTCTAACGTAAGGCGTAAATAAGTCGTCAACAATGTCAGAGATAAAAGGGAGGGATGAATTCGCCTAAAACACTGCAAAGCCTCTTAAATGAGCTTGAAGTCCCGACTTCTACATAATAATTTTTTTGCGGATTCGGCCATAGGATAGGCGATACAATGATTATGTCAAGACAAAGACAATGACTCAGAGACAATGACTCAGTAACGTCAGTTAGTACTTGTAAATTACAAGAAATTAACACTCATTCACATTGAATAATAGAGTACAGTATCATTTGATTTTATAGCTGTGACGTCAAAGCAACAGGGACGAAATGTACAACCGTAATAGTAGCACATTCACAACGCTCTTCAAGAAATTTTTCGGTTGCATTTTTGGAGCGGTTCTTGGCACAGGTGAGTTGATGGACTAAATTTTTTCATAGTGCTTTTGGGAGTAAACCTTTGCTCCTGACCCGGCATCATATTAAAACACGCTATAGTTACACATATGATCATGCAAGTATACTATCCTAGCTAAAAATTTGCATCTCTCCATATGTTACTAACATAAGCGGACGGGATCACTTTCATTTGGGGGGGGGTTGGTGGGGGTGGGGAGACACCACATTTTGTCCGAAATTTTAAGCACGTGCATCCCAATAAAACAAACGTTATGTCGGAATATTGCACATTTTCTGTCAGCCAAGGAAGGGGGAGCTGCAGCCCCCATTCACCTCCCGGCCTCGTGCACAAGACTCAACGTGATGATTAAACTTTGTAAATGTTTTGTAAATGTTGAATTTATCCCACACAGTACAGGAAGTCCCTAGACTGGTGAATTTCTAAGAACTTCTGAATGGTTAGTGAGTGGCCTTATGAATATTGCTTATTTCAGAGAAGTTCGCTAATTTGAGTGATTAGAGCTGTAGCCAGGCTTGCAGTACACCTGTACACTGCAAGCTTTCCTTCAGTCGCACTATCCAAGTACTAGCTCCATAGTCGCACGATATTTTAAGTTGTACCTGTATTTGCGGTGTCCTTGAATGTTGGCCTAACATGAATATTCATTAAATATTTGTTGTCCCTTGTCCCGTATACGTCCACGCGCACGCATCGTGAGACTGGGCTGCAGGCCATGGAACTTCTGATTTAAGGAATCAATCGTTCTTGGTTAGGTCGCGTACTGTGACATTTTTGTGTGGGAGGGGAGGGAGGCCGGAAGACAGAAATTTTCAAGCAAACCGTTCATCTCCAAAACAACTTTCCTGCTAATAAGCTCTTTGTGTCAAGGGTGTCAATTTTATAAATTTTAAAAGTATTGGAGCATTTTGCTTGAAACCGTAGCACTGTCCCGGAGAGGGTCTAAGGGAAAAGGGTTCCCTCCCACTTGGGAAAGGGTGAGGAAAAGACAGCCCATGAATGCAAAATGGTGCTTTGTTCTTTAAAATTTGGGTAGACTGACAAACTCCCGTAACAAAGTTTTCCCCATTGTGACCAAACAATGTAGTTTTGAAAATAATGTAGGCCACACTATTAAGTTTCTGAAGACAATCAGTTGGAGTGTTATGCCTACTCTCCGAAATCATTGGAGGTCTGTTACAAAAGTACCTAAATATAAAGACATGAAATGGGTGTCTGTAGACAAAATATCAGGCAGCAAATTTCCAAAGTAGGTTCATAAAGTGTAGCTGACGAAGACTTCGGGGAGCGCCAAAGGCGCAAATGAAGAGGCAGGGTCTTCTGGGCGAACTCCACAAGGATTTTCCCTCAATCAGATGGCTTTTGCTGCCATCATGTACCATTTTTAGCGAAATGCATTCTCCAGTTGCAATTTAAAATTTCAATCAAATATTTTGACTAACCATTACAAATTTTAAATAACAGTTAAAAGCAACTGTCAGTTGAGTTGATGAGAGTAGCGCCGTAGTTTGTGAGGAAGGCAGGATTTCAAAAGTGGGGGAGAGGAAGTTTGGGGGAGAAGGGCAAGCAGAAATTTGGGGAAATTGTGTATACACACTGCTCCTGTAAACTGTTTACCTCTTTCAGGAGCGGACTGGGGGAAACTGGAAGGGCAAAGGCCTTGACTGGGGCAAATGCCCCCATACCATTCTTAGTGGCGCTACTGGAAAACGTGAAAGGCGAGAGCTAGTTACAAGGGTTTGGAAGCAATAACTCCTCTCAAGTTGTTGTACAGGAAGTAATCATTCGGGTCTTCTACCAAAGATGTAAAGACTACGGAATATGGAGAACACCTGCTTAAAATGGGCACGCGCAAAGTGCGACGAAAAAACTTCTTCCGTATTTGAATTCCCGTGTATGTAAGGCCAGTTTTCTAAAATGTGCATACAAGACCAATTTGTATATTCCATAATTTACATCTTGTTTTGGTAATGGCCCTCATTTTAGGGCCACAGGTTATGAAAGCGTATGATTCAAGCATCGGAAGAAATTTTATGCAAGGTTCTAAACACAAATTTTGCAAGTAGGGTTTGTGGGGGAAATCGTTGTCAGGCTTACCCCCTCCCCCTCCTTCAAGTACGTCACTCCCTACACTATTAACCAAGTCTTTTTCTCCTTGACAGTTTTTCACATCAACGTCGTCAACTCCCTGCCCCTTCCTCCAGCGAGAAAATTTTTTTTCGGGGCATGCATTACTTTCTTGGTTTCTCTAGGATTCGGCTTTTCCAATCAGATTCGCTGCATCTGTTTTCTGGTTATTCCTCACTTTTTTGGCAAACACGGAAGAGGATTCGTCACATCTTTTGCCATGATGTACGTTCTATCAGGTACATTTTCACATTTTGCTTATCTAACTTCTCGTAACTTTGTCGTCAATATTTCATATGTACGAGTATGGGTGGTTTACGAAAGAGCGGGCAGCGTGACTTTTTCCCCGGGATGAATGGGGGAAATTTCAGTCTTTACCTTAACCCTAACTTTACTCCTAACCTGAGCATTGATTTTCATTTTTGATTGATTGCTGAAGGCAGTACAAGGAATCTATGCGATGGTGATGTCGTGTGTGTATGTATGTGAGTATGGATTTATATGTTTGCATATTTGGTATAAAGATTTGTCATGTTAAAAGGAAGAACCCTATTGTTTTTGGTGGAGGTCAAAACTCTTTGGAGGTCCCCAGAGGTCAAAACCGAAAACCTTGTTAACACAATATCTCAAGATAGCAATGATAGACACTTTTCATATTTGGTATATAGATTTGTCATGATAAAAAGAAGAACGCTATTGTCTTTGGTGGTGGTCAAAGGTCATTTGAGGTCACCGGAGGTAAACCGTGAAAAGCTTGTGAATGGCTTGTAAACACGATATCTCATGATAACAATGACAGACAGTTTATATTTTGTAAATAGATTTGTCATGTTGAGAGCAAGAACCCTATTGTTTTTGGTGATGGTTAAAGGTCATTTGAGGTCACCAAAGGTCAAAAACTTGAAACATTATCAACATGATATATGAAGATGCGAAAGACAGAAACTATTCATACTTATTCATACTTAGTATATAGATTTGTCATGTTAAGAGGAGAAACCCTTTTGTTTTTGGTGGAGGTCAAAGGTCATCTGAGGTCACCAGATGTCAAAAGCTGAACTTTGCAAACATGACATTACAAGGGAGGAAGCACAGACAAGTCTCTTCTAAGACATGTTTTTTTTTTTCAATTTTTTTCGTCATGACAGTTTTGGTGGGGTTCAAAGGTCATGTGAGGTCAGCAGGGGTCAAATTGTGAACGCATCGTGAAAAATGATGTAGTCAGGAAGTATAAATTTAAATTTGCGGGATCAACCGCCTCTGTGTAACAAAGCATCCCATTTCGGCAAGGAATCACTAAGCTTTTGGGCTTTCTGGTTCATGATTTCAATGAAAATTTCAGAAAATCACCTCCATTCGTCATGGGAAAAATTCCGTGAGCGGGCAGATGGTATAAAGTTGTTCTTAAGTATGTGAGTAAGTGATTATGTATATGTGTGAGAGGAGATGTATTCATAATGGAACGATTGATTTCTCTCCAACAACTTGCACAGATCATTGAATTGACGGAGAAGGTCGTATAAATGATAATTTCCTTATTACCTTTAACTCAAAGGTTTTCAGTTTACTTCGTTGCTTAAAAATTTAGTATGCTTTTATGAATATTCTTTGCAGGTGGGCTTCCTTCACACTTGTGGTGGTTGCCTTAGTCTTGCAAGTCCTGTCCTTAATTTTAACCTTGTCTGGGAAAGGGCAATGATAATATGATACATGTAGTCCTTATTTTGAATATTTCGTTATTCGTCATCGCGTGATAAGTATTTGAAGTATACTTACTTGTGACAAAGGCCATAAGTTTACAGTGTTAAAAAAGGCAATTTTCTATTTTCATGAACTTGGCGTTTTTCGTTTTAATGGAAAATTCATAAACTCCCTTTTACGCAACTTGGGTACATTTCTAATGGAACACGTTTTGTAAGGGCGCTGTGGGTTTTCTCTCAAACTGACTTCCCTGTTTGGTAAACAATTATGACACGAGTTTTCAGGGATTGCCGAGGGATTTTCCCAACGGTGGGGCTGATATGCTTTATCGAACCCAGTAAGGCTCCCCAACGAAATTCAAAACTTCCCCGACGGGGTGGGGAGTCTTCCTGACGGGGAATGCTCCCATTCCCCACCTGGAGCCACCCTTGTGAGTCTTGCCCTAAAAAAAGAGAGCGCCGAAGTCCCTTAATCAATATTTTCGTCTTGTACAATCACACCTTTTGTCATTGGGGAACCGCCTATTTAGACCCCGCTTCATAAGCTTATGGTATCCCAATGAAAAACCCAGTGCGTTGGGATAACTTGAAATATTTGAAAAAATTATCGAGTTAATTCGCTGAGTTTCTCTGAATATAGAATTGTTATGAAAATAGCCAAGTTAGACTTTCAATCCCGTGTTTAACACCGGGTATTTACCATTTTTGGCGTGTCGCAAGGAATCTAGTGACGAGAGTAGCTGTCCGAGCGGACGAAGTTTGTTTAACTCATTTGAAAAAACCATAGGCCTATTAAGTGGAAGCCAACTTAAAAGACAACCACTACGCTATGACTGGTGTCGCAAATCTATATATTTAAAGGGCATTTCCATGGCAATAGGGCAAGCTGTTAAGCTCTTCAGGGCGACGTCACAAAAGGAAACTAACGTGAAGATCCCGCCCCCTTATTATAAGGGAGTACCATATACGCACCCTCTCCCTCCCCTTCACCTTGTTATATTCCAACAGTGTCTTAGGATATACCTCTCTTCAACTTTCCCCCATAAGTTCTAAGTGTGTATTTTCCTGTGACTTTTAACATTGTAAAGGCGGCGTTGTTCACCTTGACATATGGATACCCAGCGGTCGACGTGCTTTTTATACTAGCCGAAAGCGAAGTATACGGTATCTGTCGTAGTTTAGACTTCCCACAGTGTTTCAGTCCCATATATTGACATTTCTTTTGTCTGTTTCTATCATATCCTTCTTATCCAATACTGTTTATTACATTCGGATTAAGTGATGAAATGAGGGCTTGGGTACAATTGAAGAAACAAATATGCGTTATGTGCTCGTAGGCGACTATCTGAAGTCTAAATAGTAGTGCCAGCTGCCTCATCACGTGTTTGTAGAATGCTGTTCCAAGCACATACCTCACTTTCCCCCTTACAGTAATATTTAGATGAGAACTAAACAATGATATTAAACAACTTGTTTCAAAGGATTCAGTGCAAACATGAATAGATTCATTGTTAGGAGTATGTGCCTGTAAAAATGTACCATGGGGGGGGGGGGAGGGTTGAAATACGTGGGTCCTCAGATCAACTTTAGAAAAAAAAAACAGTGATACCTCATCACACCAATTCATGACAAAGCACAATTTTTCGGTTCATTGCACTTTTGTTGTCGTAAGAAAATTGTGAAATTTAATGTAAAATAAATCATGGAAACGATTAGCCACTTTACAATAAATGATTCATGTGTGCGCCATGCATTTGAGCATATTATTGGGACGGGGACAATGTTGGCGTACAAACTTAATTAAGGTCAAAGGTCATACCTGACTACCAATTTTATCCCATTTGGGGCAATCATATGAAGCGTGGAGCAAATACACAAGTAAACTTTATCCCAATAGGATAAACATCAACCCAATATGACAAAATATTGACAGGATTATGTTGGCGCAGATATTTACGACTACTTAATGTGCCACTGCAAAGCCAGTTTTAGGCTACTATGCATGAAATACTGATACTTTGACAACTTTCACATTTTTTCCTGAACTGTTTCCAGAGATCCCAAGCTGCTTTTTGCATTATTGATTAGACGTAGAAGCAGACAGCTGAATTGTCAACCAATCGGATACGCGCATAAGTATATTACAGGCGCGTGCCAAGTCTACTGTGTGCGTGACATGTGCTTCATTGTTTTGCCTCCAAAATGACGTCGCGTGACGTCAATGCATGAGATCTATTAGATCCACACACTGCGTGATTTATATCGCACATTGCAAAGGGTATATACACATTCAGCGTTTTACATGAAATCAGAGCAATACTTACATTTAAGTGACAAATATGAAACATGACGAAACCAGTAAATAAAGATGTCTCTCAAGCGACTGGCTCTGCTGAATATATAGGCAAAATTCGCTTACATGTTTAATCATGGAGCTTGATTTTAGCTCCATGGTTTAATTCTTCAAGATATAGCAGACGTCATGAACCATTGTATTTAGTTTCTAACACCTTTTAAGCTTATTGAATCTTCAATGAAGTACAAAGGAAAGGGATCAGTGGTGTTTACTAGTTTTATGACTTTGACCTTCGTGGTATCTTCCTCAAAGAGATTTGAGGAATTTCTTTACCTGTTCCAGTATTAGCTCCATAGTGTAAACCAGCGTTCTGCGTTCGATCCATGCATCCTGTAGGCCGTCCCTCCAAATTAAGTCTCTTCGTGACCACCAAAATGTGATTGCTGAGCTGTTGTACGAATTCCAACTTAAAGACAACAAAATTAATCTATTCACAAGCATAACTCCAGTGCATTCTTGATCAAAACTAATTTAATTCACTTAAAATTAGGCACGCATGAAAGCTTTTTTCCATCTTGTTTATTCAAGAGCAAACTGTTTTTGCATTGATGATCAGTGGCGCCGGCACGGGGGGGGGGCATGGAGTGTGGCGCGTGCCCCCAATAGAAAAATTCTCAAAATTTTAAAATGATTCCAAAAGGCGTTTAGTCCATAGATTTCTGTAGGGGGTAGGGTCAGGTGTGTTTCGACCGAGTGATGGATTCATGGTAATTATTTTTCACAAATGTTTCTCAAACTACGTGTATCAGAATTTTCGCAAATCTCTCGCAAACTATCAAAATTTTCGCTCGGTTCGCGCGCTTCAAACCTACCAGAATGTTGTTCTCATTATCGATATCTTCCAATTGCAACTCCCAGAGAAGCACAGCAGCAAAAGTCAAAAGCTGTTTACGAATTACTAGGTAAAGACTGGCTTTTTGAGTGCCATCTATGTTATTTCGGCAATTAAAAGTGTCTCGATGCAGATTCAGAATGCAGGTTTTGTCATGGAAACCTTATGTAACGAAACATTTCGGCGCGCTTGGCGCGCATGCATCACGGTTTCTATTCCATCTCCTGACCATTTTGTCTCGTATTTAGGGGCCATTGAGCAACGCCCCCCACTGATACCGGTTTTTCAGTACCTAAAATTGGTAAAAAAAATTTAACAGGAAACTTCACTTGAAAGGTAGTATATGTGGCACCAGATTGCATGTAAAGGCACCCAATTTTTCAAAAATTTTCAAAGTATAGGGGGTCTCCCCCTCGCCTTAGACCCCTCCCCCAGGACGGCACCTTTATATGGTGACAAAGGAAGGATCCCCATCGCTGTGCACAAATGCGGGCACATAAAATAAAGGGCAATTTAAGCAAACATGGGACCATCGGTGGTGCCCCTTCAGTCACCAAAGTCTGGCGGCGCCACTGTTGATGGTACAGTTTTGTAGAGACGTATAACCTCGATTTTAACACTTATACAACATGAAATTTACATATTTATAAAAACTGCAGGTTATGTAAAATATTCTTTGAGATTAGTTCTCCTAGTTCCGTTTAAAAGTTATAATATTCCACAAGGAGTAAAAACAAAATTTAAAGTAAATGGAATCCGCACCAGAAAGTTTTTCAGAAAGCTAACAATTGAATATATAATATTTAGCATGGATAATAATAAACCAATCAATGTGATGCATCTTCATCAACAGAACCAAAAAGTTATTTGATCTTGGCTCGAGACAAGATCATTTTTTAAACACTGGGATGAACTACAATTTCTCACATTTTCGGTACCTACAGGAAAAGAAATATGAGAAATGAGGCTAATCAGAAGCATTGACATGAATGATTTCCTTCAAACTAGTCACAAAAATAATCCATATCAACTCAATGAGCCCCTTTAACGAAATTGAAAGCATTGGATCTTGGGGTCTCTCACGGCTTTGAAAGCGATGGTGAAAATATCTGATGGTGATGGTGAAAATATCTGATGGTGAACACGTAATATTACGCTAAATTCCCATTTTAAAATCACAGTTTTGACGCCTTTTGTTGATAAAATAATTATTTACGACTTTTTTGCTACGTGCATGTGTAATTAACACTTTTGAATGCTTTGTATATGTCATCATTGATTTCATTAGTAGCATGTAGATTCAATCTCCTTTCTGAAGAAGGAAAAAACCCAGAAAACATTACACTTGTGTCCGAAAACGTTATAATTAAGCAATCGGACGTCGCCTCTCATTAACACAATATATGATTTATTCAAAATGTATTGGCATATACATACCGGGGGGGATTAAAATAAGATTAAGTACAGCAGACATCATATATAAACCTGTTTTCAATAATAACGTCTTCATTAGAATAGTTGCATTCAAAAAGAAATTTGCCCCGATAGTTTTTAAGCTCATTATCGAACAAGATTTTCTAAGAAACAAAACCTTCCTGTAAAAATTTTTCACCCGTTTACATTTTAGGCTATAAACAAAAGTAAATAACTCTACCATCCCTAAGCCACCTTCATATTTTGCACTTACAAGTACAGAACGTTTTACCTTAATCAGATTTATTTGACCAAATGAATTTATATAAAAGGCTCTCCAGTCCATAGAGAAAGGTAGATAGGGATTTGGGAAAACGGCAAATAAATAAACTGAGATCACGCGACCGTTTTCATTACCAAAATCTTTCCAATCGGTGTGTGATCTCTTGGCGCACAAGTGATGATTAAATTTAGAGAGTTTAGGCAAATCTTTCAGTCTAAAGAAATCCTCCTCATAATGAGTGAAAGATATTTCCAGAGTAATATAAAAGGAAGGTTCCGGAAATTATTCCGTGTAGAAATTTCGTAAAAAGGTTAAAAGGCAAACAGATGAATTTTGTTGTTTTAATTAACTTTTTACCCTGAGCCTTTTGAAAAAGTGTTCAGTAGAATGATAACTTCCGTTAAAGAACAGTTACTGTAATTTGTTATAATTACAGTGTCATCGGCATAATTACTAATTTTAACAATATGATCACAAATGAAAATAACCCCTTAAAGCCTTTTTAATAATAGTCATGTTATTTGAAATCTCGGAACAAAGAATGAAGAGGTATGGGCTCACCGGGCAGCCTTGGCCTCTTCATGTCTCAACGTATTGAGTGAAGTGACCTTCAGTTGACACACAAGAGAACGAATTGGTTTAAATCAGTGGTTCTCAAACTTTTTTAAACTACCGCCATCTTCAACCATCTTGAACTGTCCCCATACCCCCTTTCACCTACCCCTCCCCTCGTGCTACCATTCATAGTTGGATGCTCAACAACATTTTCTCTCAGTTCACTTTATAATCCAAAGGCGGAAGAAATTGGACCTAGGGGTGGAGCATTTTTAAATTTCTAATGCCATTTTTGGATAATTTGGGGTCACAAAAATTTATTTTGGGGAGGAGTGAAGGAGGGTGGGGGTGGGAAGAATTAGAGGAGGGAAAGAGACCCCCTGGATGCCTTATTGTGCCCTAAATCGCTGTAGTGATGTTTCGTAATCGCCAGGGACCCCCAGATCAGTGTCAACGCCCCCTTATTCCCTGTGAACTCTGTAGCGCCCACCTGAGACTTCCCAACGCCCTCCTGGGGGCGTTAGGGACCACTTTCAGAACCAGTGGCTTAAATAGTGTGAACGCAGTTCTTAAAGGGAGGGTCGTCGAGTGGCAAAGTGGTCTATTCCAGCTGCTGTGCACCAATGTTACACATGTACATGTCAAATCCCGCTCGATGTACGTTGGTTTTTTCTCCGGGTACTCTGGCTTTCCTCCCACTTGGCATAGGCTTGCCTCTAAAATCGGTTGCCCAGCCGGCGAAATTAAGTTGGTTGCGCGCCGGACTGAAGCACCTTCGGGTGGACCAGTTAAGTAGCCGACTATGCTTGCTTTGCTCTTAAAGGAGCTCATTGAGTTGATATCGATTATTTTGTGACGAGTGGGAAGGGAATCACATCATAACAATGTTTCTTATTAGCCTCATTACTCATGTATCACTTCTTATAGTTACCGAAAATGTGAGAAATTGCAGTTTTTGTGGACAGGGCTTGCATATATGTTTAAAAACTAATCGTAGAAAGTGTCTAGTCACAAATTTTTGATAAATGTTTTTAATCTTTAATTGTCTTGTCATTGCCACTTGAGTTGTGTGTCAGATTTGCAGAATCTCTTGCTTTGAGCATTTACCATCAAGATGAAAGTAAATCTCAGCAGGTGTACACTGTTATAAATGTCGGTAAATTTACATTATAATAAAAATAAAGAAATACAAAAGGAATACAGAAATGTTCTGGTAATCAGTTACCAGAAAATTTCTGCATTTCTTATTTATTTCTTTGTTTTATTTTCTGTAAATTTACCGACATTCTTAACAGTGTAAAAGAAAATTATGAATTTTGTGAACCAACTCAATGCACCCCTTTAAGTTGTGAACTAAAGTTATCAAACATAAAATTTCAATGAAGCATATAAAACTCTTTTAAGTAGTCTAATAAAATAGCCGCACCTTGTATGTCATTAATATCACATTCATAAACACCTTTATTGATTTCCTGCATTCTGATTGGCTGAAAACCATTCGAGACCAGTCTCGAATCGCCAT
>WURT03065581.1:0-13666 GCA_009936505.3 Holothuria glaberrima
CCTGCTGTACATGCATATTCCCATTGCATTATTAAATCTTTCATGTTTATCTAACAGCCCCAACTTTGACTCTGCATTTTGACTCCGCATCCGAGCATCCGCACATCCACCCAAAATTACTTGCAGCGGACTTAGCCTGAAAAAAGTTATGGAAAGTTCCACTTGCATTTTACGAAGATATTCCAGATCAACGATGTGTTGTTCTCAAAAGGTATCCATACTTGTAAGATGCCCTTATTTATCTCGGTAAAAAGTTTGACTCCGCATCCGCGCATCCGCGCATCCACCCAGGGAGTGCTTGGAATGGACTTAAAAAAATTTCGAACAGTGTCCGCATATACCAACACGTTATCATAGACTACAGAGTTCCCCAAATTTCGACTTAGCATCCGCGCATCCGGATGCTCAGATACAACCTCCTAGAACTAAGCTATGGTAGGCTATAACTGGACTAACGTAAGTCCTAATGTTACTGTTCAGTACGCAAGTAGATGAAGCAAGTAAGTGAAATGCTTCGTGAACTGGACTAAGATAACAATTTTAACGTGCGCTGGTTTCACCTCTGAAATATTACGGCTTTATCGAATGAATGCCCATTCACGATAATCGGACCATAAAATAATGTTCTTACCAGGGAGTTGCACGTACACGGCCGGCAATCCATGTACGTACACGTACAACTATATTAAGATCGCACTACATACATGCTAGCTAGCTAGCGATACGTACACTTCCGTCGCGAGCCGCGGGATGGTTCGTACTACGTAGTGGTAACTTAGGCATCCACAAATACGCGTACGACCGTTCATGGTATGTACAGATATTGCCCTGCGGAATATGCGGAATAATAATGAACAGACGTCAATTGTGACTCATGATACAAAATACGATGTAAAATATTTTTCACTTAAATTTTTGCGTTGAAAGACTTTCATAAATGACATCGATTTTTACCCTGCATTGGATATTGAAGTCAGTAGAACCATAAAGAGAAATACAGGCAAAAAAGTACAGGTGGCTTTACTTTGTTTACCGCGTAGTTGAAAAAATGTGCATCGCCATCAAAAAATTCGGCACAAACCTTACAGATGGCGTCTTTCTAACTCGGACGAATCCTATATACTGCAAGATATTGCAATAGCTGAATGACGTCATCGTTCTGTACTAATCCAGACGGATTCAAGAGTGTGGTCTGTCAGACCACACTTATAAGAAACTGTCACGTGACCCGAACTAAGCACAATGCTTTCACAACATGAACGACGTGTGGCACTTTTAAATCATTGTATCAGCTTTCACTGTATTGCACACATAGTGCATGCAGTACAGGATAGTGTCATTGTGGAACTAAGAATGTTGAAAAGCGATTGCGGTAGTCGTGTTTAAAGACGAAAGGAGTCAAGTAGCAGTCGAGAAGCTTCCTGACTCAGCTAATCAATCATTTCCTGTACTTATGTGTTATAATGTAACATTGTGGCATTCTGATGATGTTAATCCAATTTCCTAGCTATGATTCAAATTTTTGCCTTCACAAGCTGTTTCAGAGTGGGCATGTGTAGAAATAATTGGCTGCACATCAAACTGATGAATTGAACCAATAGCAATAGCCTAATACCTAGATCAACTTGGATCAGCATTGATGCATTGATAGAACAAGGATCAACATTTTGTAAGTAGGATTTTATCAAACCAACCGATATTATACTTGCTTTCCAAAGATATGGCACTGCTTTCATGGCAAGGATTTGATACTTTTGCAGTTTTGCATAATGTCTCTGGGTCTGGAGTTTTATCACTACTATGTACTCTGGCCTCCAAGACTAAAAGGGACCCCAGTCCCCGCTGCAGAGCGGAAAATCAAGTAGATTGGTGCTCAGGTTTTACTCAAAAAAGAACAACGTATATAAGGATAGCATAATATCCTTTGCGGACATCCTTAGAGTGCTACTTAAATATGTATCTGATCAGTGATACAGGCCCACGCCATCTAAAACAGATTCGGTACCTCTTATTTTAGGCGTTTTGTGGGCAAGTTTTACTTAGCATAAACCTATGACAAAAATGTTTGGTATTATTTGAAGCAAGAAGATGTGAATACGGCATGATCTTATCTATCTCAAACTGGGATTTCTACATGAAAGGTGTAATTTTGTCTGCAATATTTATTGTTAATGAATGGAATGAAGGGAAATCAGCAGTTGAGCAGAACAGAAGAAGCGTTATAACTCCAGGGAAAAGAACCTTACAAGCTTGATATCCGACTTTTGCCAGGTTGCGCCTTCTCTCAAGGAGTCACGGTGTATTGAATGCAAAGCATATGCTGGATCACTGTACCCATATATGATGATACACTTAATGCGATAGCGTAAGACCAATGTGTTAGTAGGAAGGAAAAAGAGGCTAGGGCCCTATGAAATTTTGAAGAAATTGTAAAGCTGAAAGGAAAGTGTACGAAATATTGTGCATAGCATGTAGAAGCAGGGGGTGTTAGGAAGGAGATCAAACGTTTCTTAGACCATTTGAAGCAATGTTCTTTTCCGACGCTCATCTTGCTTTTCTTCTCAAAATTCTTACCTCAATACCTAGATCAACTTGGATCATTGATGTATTGTCTTTATGACAATGAGAAGACAACCCCTTACGTTGAACGCGTTGACCTTCCGCTGCCAGCCGTAATACAAAAGTGTGAAATTTTAACCTCTCATCGTTATTCATCACACTAAAAATCATAGTATATAAAATCAGCGAAGAATTTTTTCACTTCTTATTTTTCGAACATGCTTCGTAATGATGGGAAAACTTGCTAAAAACTTAGAGAAATGTAAAGGCTTGAACAATATTTTCAGGAGATGACGTACTAAAATCGTGGGACACAATTGAGGTACAATGTTTAAACGTTTGTTGCCAGTCGTTTTACTGAATATCCTATCTAAAGCTTCGTCATTAGTAGAAACAAACCTTACTTCAAAAGCTCGTTTAAATAATGACCTTTGTTTCTTGGATAAGAAAGGAGTCAATCAATTGGTGATCCATGAAAAAGAATTAAATCATTTCAAGTATATTGTCTGCCAGATTTGGTCGTTGTATCTCCTTTCTAACACGTCCCTGGTAGAAGACAGGTGCGTATCCCAGGGGTAGGTGGGTTGGGGCTCCCGCACCCCGGGTTGAAATGTATGAAATAGTGTTATAGGTCACTATACTCGGTGTTTGTCAAACCCGAAGTCACACTCCATCCCTGGTAAGAAATCTTGTAAAACCATGTGGAAGGTACAATACACGTACCATGTAAGCATTTTAAATAATGTATACCGACCCGGTTACCTTGTAAACATTTTTTATGACATCCTTACTGGTGCACTGGAATTAATGTAAAAAAAAAAGCTTCAGTAAATGCGAACTTGCCTTGAAACACGTGGGAAACCCTGCCCTAAAAATTAAACTGGCCTTACTGACTGTCTGTGGGATACTTTATTCAAAAGCTTAGGCAAACATTAAAAACTTTACATTGACCAATCACGAATGTGCATTTTTTGTATTCTCTTGCACGACCAAATTCTTGAGCTAGCCTATATTGCAGGTACTTTGTTTCGGGGCAGTTTGGTAGGGTGTTCACATTAGCTATCGACAGTATTATTATTAGATGGAAAGTGCCAGGGTGCCAGGTCTTAAATGTGATTTAAGACGATAACGTCATCACAGAGGCTGAGCGGACTAAGGCGACAACCTGCTTTAATCCCCATTCATAATCACTTTCAGAAATACGCCAAAAAAGACACCAAAAAGTAACTTTTCAGAAAAAATATTAAAGATGAACTTTTTAATTCTCCCTACTATTTTTTAGTAAGTGTTTTCAGTGCTCTATTTTATCTGGCGTATTGTAGACTGTATAAATCATTCTTCGTGTTGTACCTGATGAAGCAAGCTGTGCTTGCGAAAGATGTCGTACTTTTGGAGTGTTTTTGCTGTTAAATATGGTTACTTTATAAGCAGTGGTATCCTGTGTTTTCTTAATTTCCAGTTTTGTGCTACGCAAACCATTTGGATATATATATATATATATATGTATATACATATGTATATATATATGTATCACTTTTAGTTTACCACTGAAAGTTAAGCAGAGTGGAATACCCGTGAAAAACAGACTGTGAATAATGTTTAAGAGCCACTGCCAATATCTGAGAAGAATATGGGTTCGTGAGCATTCATATGTGAGATGATCCATGACTGCACTATGCTTTCGAATTGTTATAGTTTCAGGGATGATGGGCTTTCGAATGGTTATAGTTTCAGGGATGCTAGGCGTAACGCAATGTATATACTAGTTTACAGTACTTGGCTTTAGGCACCATGGAAGCTTGTGTATAGCTAGCTAGATAGGTTGTTCTTGCTAAGATACTATTAGTATGGCTATGTTGCTATGGTAACCCACCATGCACAAGCATATGTGCACACTGCAGTGGTAACAGTGATGTTCATATCGCGAACAAGTCCGCTAGAGAAGCCTTCCACGGTTGTTGGTATAAAAATCTGGGGAGTTTATCTGTGCTCATTCTGTGCTTCCCTCGAGCGTGCTAAATTAATTTTTGCTTGGCCGGTTGGTTGGCTTAAGTGTCCTACCAGTGAATGAATGCAATAGAAGCTACATGTACCCAGCCTTGAAATATGGATCTCATATTTGCACTTGACAAATACGGTGGGGGGGGGGGATGAACATACCTTTATCCCCTCACTTTTTTCATTGGGGGCTTAGTCCCCGAAGCCCCCCTTTCACCGCCACTATGGTTAGGGTCTACAAGGGGATGAAACCCTCGTGGAAGGAAATATAATTTGGAGGGTGTTTACATGCAAACTGGACCAGATGTAAAAGCATTAGGCTGCCTGTACAGGATTCCCGCGATTTTGATGAAACAAAATGTCATGATCCAGTACTCAGAGGTCAGACGCACCGCTTGGGAGCGGGTGACTGAGGGGAACACGGCTAGTCATGTGTGCACATGCGTGCGAAGCGCGCAGACATTTTTTTGGTCTCCCCAGCTAGTGGCAAATTCCATTGTTATACACAGAGACATGGGAGGCAAGACCTTTCAAAAAAGGAAATTTTAATTGAAAGGGGAAATTTGCCAAAAAGCACCACAACGGACACTTGCTAGCGAAGCAAAAGCACCCGTTTATGCACCGTAGTGTAAATAAACAATTTCACCAAAGCACCCGGCAGATTGCAGGAAATTGCATTTCTTAGGCCTTAAGTTAAATCTAAACATTTATTTCTATGTGATCTCATGTTTTAGAAATATTGACCTTTGGTTAAAAAGGCCCTGCCTGGTAGGAAGCGTGATCCACTTTTTCGCTTCACGGGAGCGCTCTCCGGCAGGCGTGGGATCCAGCGGCCCTGTGCCGGGCTCTTCAGAAGTAATATTCCGGTGGAGGACCATCGGGCGAAGACCCAGGAGATCTGTGGAATTAGAATTCAGGCAATCAGCGTGTAAGGCCTCACAGGGAGGGAGCGAGAGGGGAGTAGGAATAACAAGGGAGCAGTGGCGTACGCAGGGTTTCTCTCAAGGGGGGGGGGCATTCAGAATGGTGTGTCCCCCACCCCTTTGAAAATGTTTGAAAAATTAGGTGTCCCTAGATGTAATCTGTTGCCACATATGCTACCTTTTGAAGTAAAATTTGTGTTAGCAAATTGACGTATTTTAGGAACTTAAATAAAATTGGCCTCAGTGAGGAGATCCATGGTGGGATACCCCTTCTCTTTGAAAATTTTTGAAAAAAGTTTGTGCCCTTACATGCAATCTGGTGCCACATGTGCTACCTTTTTGAAGCAAGATTTGTGTCACAACATTTGTGTATTTTTAGGAACTAAAAGTAAAAGAGCATCAGTGAACGCTGGCCTGGGGGAGGGGTTTAAAGGGCGGAGGTGTCCCCCTCCCCTTTGAAAATTTTTGAAAAATAAGGTGTCCTCAGGTGCAATCTGGTGCCGCATATGCTACCTTTTGAAGTAAAATTCGTGTTAAAAAAATACGTATTTTTAGAACCTAAAAAAAAAAAAAAAAATTGGCATCCGTGAGGGGACCATGGCCCAATGAACCTCCCCCATGCGTACGCCAGTGCAAGGGTGGTGTTACTCTTCCTTGGAATAACCAAAGGGTCGTGGACTTACAAATATGTCTGAGAATGTCTTTCCTGAGGTGTAAATGCATTCACCATTAACATATAAAAGGATTAGCAAGAAGTGAGCCTTGACAAATTCATACTTCCAACCTTTTACATCATACTACTAAAGTTTGACCTAGTGACCACTCATGATATCAGATTGCTATATGTTCCTCAGCCTCTTGATGTTTTGTCCCTACGAAAATTGGAAATGAACGTCTTATTTTTTTGAAAAAAAGTTTTGGCCAGAATAATTCCTTGTATGATTGTTTTGTCATAAGATATGGAGTGCGGACCTTGACAATTTTGCAGATAAATTATTTTCATGACAAAAATTTCATGCAGACTCTTCAACAAGATCACTTTGGTTTCCTTAACAAAATACTTTTGCAAATGAAAGCCGCGCGGCGAGTGTGCTGCCTGGAAATCCCCTGAAGTTTTCATTCTTCATGAAATATGTCTGCCAAAAATAGGGAAAGGCGAAAGGAATTCCCCTACATTCTTACAATGCTGTGCTCCTCCATAATTTACACCTAAGCACACCAACAATCGGCCGCATTGTTAAACCCTCACAGATGAATAGAGCTGATATGTTTGAAACGATATATTGCAAAGAAGCATAGAAACGAGACTGAAAGCTTCCCACGTGTAAAAATTTTGATAGAAAGCGAACGATTTGTGATAAAAAATTATTAAGATACTGAAAAGACACCTTACCCTAACCTCTCGAGAAATCTATAGCTTAGAAAACACTTTGGATTCATTAAGAAAACATTCGGAAATCGATTCGGGGAACCCCCCCCCCTTCACCCATGGCCCTTCGTGCTACACTAGTTTGATATTATGCTCAAACTTTCGTAGCAACACGTATATGGCAAGCTTAATGCTCAATAATTCGAAAAACCATGTTTATCGACCAAAAAAACATGGTTTATCGACCGAAAAACATGGTTAATCGACCAAAAAACATGGTTTATCGACCGAAAAACATGGTATATCGACCGAAAAACTAGGATTTTCGGTCGATAATCCATGTTTTTCTCTGAAAAACCATTTTTTTTCGGCCGATAATCCAAGATTATCTCCGAAAAACGTGGATTTTCGGTCGTAAAACATGGTTTATCGACCAATGAACATGGGTTATCGGCGATAAATTTGGATTATCGACCGATAAACATGCTTTATTGCTGATAAACTTGGATTATCACCGATAAACCAGGTTTTTTCAATGGAAAATCCATGTTTAACGGTGATAATCCAAGTCGATAAACTTGGATTATCACTGATAAACCGTGTTTATCGGTCGAAAAACATGGATTTTCGACGATAAGCAAGGTTTTTTCAAGCAAAAAGCATGTTTTACCCACGACAATCCAAGTTTATAGGCGATAAACCATGTTTGTCGGTCGAGAATCCAAGTTTATCGGTCGATAAACCATGTTTATCGACCGATAAACATGGTTTGTTGTACTGAATTGAATAGAATAAAGGGGTTGCTCTTGACAGTTTGCTGTATTACATCGTGATTGACTCGAATCGAGAGTACACGTACTTCGTCGAAGAAATTATTAAGCATGGCTCGTACCAAGCAAACCGCCCGTAAATCTATCGGAGGAAAGGCTCCACGCAAACAGTTGGCCACCAAGGCAGCACGTAAGAGTGCCCCAGCCACCAGAGGAGTCAAGAAGCCCCATCGTTACAGGCCCGGAGAGGGCCTGTAACTTTTATCTGGTTTATCGGTGATAACTGGTCTATCGGTGATAATCTAGGTTTATCGGCAATAATCTTGGATTATCGCCCGAAAAACATGGTTTCAGCGAAAAACAAGGATTATCGACCGAAAATCCAAGTTTTTCGGTCGAAAAACATGGTTTTTCGGTCGATAATCCATGTTTTTCGAATTATTGAGCATTTATAGCATGCCATACATACTTATTGCTCGAAAAACCTTTATCGGCGATAAACTTGGATATCGACAGATAAACACGGTTTATCGATGATTAACTTGGATTCTCGACCGATAAACATGGTTTATCGACAGATAAACTTGAATTATCACCGTTAAACATGGATTTTCAATTGAAAAACCTGGTTTATCGGTGATTATCCAAGTTTATCGGCGAAAAACCATGTTTATCGGTCGATAATCCAAGTTTATCGCCGATAAACTATGTTTATCGGTCGATTAACCATGTTTTACGAACGAAATCCAAGTTTTTCGGAGATAATTTTGGATTCTCGGCCGAAAGACATGGTTTTTCAGCAAAAAACATAGATTATCGACCCAAAATCCAAGTTTTTCGGTCGATAAACATGGTTTTTCGGTCGATAATCCATGTTTTTCGAATTATTGGGCATTAAGCTTGACATACACGTAGCCTACATAGGGCTATTATCCCGTCGACAATGCTACTTATCATATTTAGCAAACGTGCCGATATCCATATTTACAAGTACATTTATACACACCTATGTGATCGCGTCTTTGAAGCTAGTGTTTTACTTTCCTATACTATTTACTCCATTCGTAAAAGACGTGGCTAACATAGTAAAGAAAGGGTTCCATTATTATCACTTTCAGTGACAAACTTAATCAGTCATTGATGTTTCGACCAAATGTTTGTTTTCTCAAATGGCAACTTTTAACTGTAAATTTGGTCACATCCGACCAGTTTTGTAGCAAAAATTAAAAAATCCGGACATCAAGGCAATTTTTAAAAATCCACCCGGACGCCTAGGTAAGCCTTCAAAATGAGGACATGTCCGGGTGAATCCGGATGTCTGGTAACCCTATTTGCACGTAAATCAATTGAGCCGTCCAAACAGGACGCGTTGCTTCGCGTCACGATCGATGCGGAAAAAATGTTGACGTATGCCTTCCGTATGCGTAAATTTTGGCAAAGTCCATGTGCGTTCAGAAACAGAGTTGACATACGTCAGCCATGCGTCAAATTTGATTTCTTCCATGTTTTCATTTCACGAGATGTTATTCTGAAAACATATGCTACACAAAAGAAGGAAAACCGGTTATACTGAGGGATCCTGTTCAGGTTCCACTCAAACAGTGTCACTACATTACAAGGACGTACTACATGGCGAAATTCAAATGACACTGCAGCTAAATATGTAGTCAGAGATTTATCGAGATCGTGTTGGGAGGGGGGGGGGTTGAGGGGGGTTGAGGAGAGGGCGACCTCCTGGGCAAAATGCAATACACATCTCCTATAGTCTGATAGTGGAAGCAGAACTCAGTCGGGAGTAACTTTTGATTTCGCCTTTCAGCTCCTTCCCAGACAGTCGAGGGGACTTTGGAAAAAAGTAGAGTCCGTTACCAGTTGCATGGCGAAGGACTAACAACTTGGCTAAACAACTGCGCTAGCTGTCCTAACATTCTTGAATGATTACGCGAGCTATTTTTGAAGATAATGATTGTCCGCTATGGGCGCGGGTTTGATCAAAATCCTGTATTTTCTGGATTTAGAAATCATTATGAGTCACCTACAAGCAAATTGATAGCGTATATTTGTCCCGGAACTCTATATTTACCCAGTAAAGTAAACTGATGTCCCGTTCAAGCTTGTCCTTGAATAGGACTGTGCTACGTATGCTTTGTTTTACTCCGTGGTATGGAGTAACAGCATTCTACCGTTAACATAAAACAGTATAATACACGCTAGTTCAAACAAACGCCAATATATCAAGCGTTTCAAAAGTGCTGAAATCATACTGCGTAACCGGCAGTGGCCGTATGGTTCTATCAATTGATCACGCCGATTATTACTGTCATAGAGGTCAGTCGAACAGGCTGTTAGCAAACAGGGGCGTAGCGAAGGTGTAATCTTTGGGGGGTTTTGCCGACAGATCTGGTGACCGGGTAATACGAGCGCGAAGCGGGTGGGGTCCAGGGGCCCGCCTTAGGGGCCCGGTGGGGCCCAGGGGCGAAGCCCCCGGAAGCTCTGAGGTTTTAGCATATTTCTGGGTAAAAAAATAAGTCCCAAGATTTATTTTGGTTCACGATACATTAATCAATGCAAAGATTCCTAATAATTTGTGTTAGACTATCCCTCCCGTCATGCCACTATACTTCAGGAGCTGAAACTGACATTCGGAATTAGAACACTATGCGTTTAGCATTTGAACACTAGACTCAGGCGTTCAATTACGGTAAATGTTCAAAATAGGCGAATATGCCTCGAATGCCAGATGCATTTCAGTGGTGTATCCAGGGTTTCTCTCAAGGGGACCATGCAGTATGTCGTGTGATCGCCGGCCTGGGGGGAGAGGTTTAAGGGGAGGGAAGCCCCCTTCCCTTTGAAAATTTTTGAAAATTAGGTGTCCTTTCGTGCAATCTGGTGCCACATATGCTACATTTTGAAGTAGAATTTGTTTAGAAAAATTACGTATTTTTAGGAACTAAATAAAAAAATTGGCATCCGTGAGGGGGGACGGCTCAATGCCCCTGCCTACGCCCGTCGGATGCGTTCTACATCGGTTACATTTTGGTGTTCAAAAGTTGAGCACCTGAGTTTGTAGTGAAGAGAAGACACGCGCAACACGCATATTTTTTCCCATGATGTTTGTGGGTAAACCGGATCCTCAGGAATAGCAATCTGTTTGAAGTCAAGGTTAGGGTTTAGAAAACGGGCAAGGATACCCTCTCCATGGCAATTGGGTGCTGTTGATCACATGGTGATGATGAAAGTGAGGTATAATGCTCATAAAGTGTGTTTTTCAAGAATGTCGTATGCAGTGTTTTAGCTAGGACGTTTTCTCAATGCGACATTTACTGATCTGTGGCCTGGGGAGTGGTCTAGGGCTAAGGGGAGGGAGTGTCCCCCTCCTCTTTGGAAAATTTTTGGAATTTGAAAGGTGACTAGATCGCAAGTGGTACAATATTTGAGTGTATTTCTGTCCTAATGAGGAACCAAAAAATTTTGGTGACAAATATTTTACTACATAAAAATATTGCGCCGAAGACGTTATGCACGAAATCAGTCTACTTTCTTAACTTTGAGATGAAAGTAGGGTAGTGGTGCTCTGAGGTAAAAATAAAGGCTTGTGAATTAGGAAGTCCTGTCGCAATTAAGGCAGATAAATATGATATGCTGACAGCAAGGGACTGGCGAAATTATTCTGGTGAGGCTGATTCTGTCAAAATTTACAACCGCGTAAAATTTGCTTGTCAGATTTTTTTGTGCGACATTTGTTGCCGTTAATGCGACATTGTCGCACAAATAGGGCTGGCTGAAACACTTGTCATATGACCCGAAATAGAGCGCCTCTACGGAAGCCTTAAATTACCTTTATTTCCCCTAGTTGATAACGAACTCGGTCACTCGCCCAATTACACCGACGGCCGTTGATACGGCCGTCACATGCATGGTGAATTTACCGATGGGCCTCAACGTGAATGGGCCAATTAGTTGAAGAGCTGAAAATCGAAATAGCCGATAACAGACTGCCCGCGCGTTCCCATTCTCTCTTTCTCTTTTCTTTTTCTTACTCTTTTTCTCCTTTCCATTCTCCTTCTTCCTGTTCACTCCCTTCCTTCCCCTTTCCTTTTCCTTCTTACCTCTTCTTTTTCTCCTCTCCCCTTTTCCTTCCCCTCTCCCCTTTTTGCCGACGGCGTCCAAAAATTTGCCTATGGCGACCAAACATTGGGGGGGGGGGGAGACCCCACACCCCCGCTCCCTACGGCCCTGTTAGCAAATGTAAATATAATTTTAGGGAAAGCGACTGTTTCACACGCTACTTAAAAGCGTATGTAATTTTCTTGAGCATATATTTTTGGGAAAACTGGATAATTGAAGAAGCGGTTCTCTAGGACTTGAAATTGCAATAAATTAGGTGTACACCACAAAGCAGGATAAAGAAAACGTGCTCTCTTCAGGAGAAGAGAGTTTTTAGTGCTACCGTAGGAAGACGTAGCTAAAAGACTGCTGTCATAATTTTGAAACCATTTTTCTTGGCAGGGATACGTAGTTGAATTCTATTGCATTAATATCTTTTTCAAAGAACAATTTAAATCATGTCCAATAAACCAATTGAGTTTGACAAGTTTCCCAACAATAACTATAAGTGATAAACCCTACGTAGCATGGTAAAATATAAATTTGACATTTCAGTTGTTACCGCACTGATCACTGTACTTGTGCACAAAATGCAAAATAAACTGTGTGACGTGTGCTTACTGCACACAAAGCACTGTTTCAAAAGTCTCCTCTACTGCGTTCCCACGAACCCACTGATGCCCCGAGTTGCCCGGGTAACTCATTAAAAAGCGAGGTCAACTCACCGTTTTCCGCGTATGAACGGGGCTAGGGCTAAGGCAAGCTCGGGGCAAACTTGCCCTCCGAAGGGAGGTGGGTTGAGTTGGGCTTGCTCGAGGCAACCCCTGCAGAGAAAGTTTACATTTTGCCACAGGTGGTGAGGTGTTGACCGATTGATGCATGTTCCGTCCTTGTTAGTCTAATGCAATGCACCTACTGGTTTTGTACAGGCATTTCCCTGTATATTTAGCCTACTTACACTCATTTGCTACATTTTAGCGCCTTTATCGTTTCGATATTCGTATACGTACTCATATCACACGTTTGCAAAGATTGAAAGGATGGCTACCGAGTCAAATGTTGCACGGAATCTCTGGACAGATGCATAGGTCCATGTTCTACTTGACATTTGGGGTGAAAAGGCCATTATCGATAAAATGGATGGAACATCTAGAAACTCGGAAATTTACAACTCCATTTCAAGAGGCATGGGGGAGTGAGGCTTTTAACGAAATTTAAACCAGATAAAATACAAAATGATAACACATAAAAAAGGAATATCGAAAGTTTGTTGACCACAACAACCGTTCCGGAAGAGAAAGAAGGAAATTGAAATTCTTGGACGAGCTTGCAATTATTCGGGGGAGGTGGGATCGTCCCTCGTCAAACCCTCGCTGAGGGTGGTGGATGTACGTTCCGTAGAGAGAGTAACAAACAGTGCGAGAGGAGGACAAACGGAGGGCGAAGGTGGGTTTTTCCATTTCCCTTGTAATTGGATTTGCATTTGTCTAAATTCTACGTTTCACGCGATCGAATTGCGGGTCCGTGAATGAAGTGTGCTTTCTTAAGGGAAGGGTACCGTATACGGAGGCTCAAATTCCCCTTTTTAATTTTTTTCAGTTGTGGTCTTACTTATAGGCTAACGGGTTAGGGTTTTCCTTATTAATTTGATTAAAATAGTTGGCCAGAATTGTTTGTTTGTTAATCCATAACACGGTATTCTCAAAACATATTTAGAAAGTTTCATTTTTCCTTTTTTTCGATGAAAGCAAAATATGGCAAAAACCTGGGCGTCCGGTAGTGGGCAAGACGGTACTTGCCCCCGAAAATCAAAAACTTGAAGGAAAAATAAATAAACTTTTCTATGATATCGCTGAAAATTTCCAGAAAATGAGATTTCAAAACAGAAAATGATTAGATGCAACTCACAATTAGGCCTGGGAAGTGCCATTTTCAGCGAT
>WURT03065592.1:0-13666 GCA_009936505.3 Holothuria glaberrima
TATATATGGACAGAGCATATTGCACTAGCGTCCCATACATAAATTGTCGCCACCGAAGGCAACGCGAATAGGCTTACCAATATAATTGCCTGCAACAGCCTTGTGTGTTAAAGTTTGGGCTTGCTCAAGTGGCTCAGCATCGACAGATTGTGTGAGAAACTTGTAATATGTTCGAAAAATGCAGGCTCGGGTCAAATGCAACATATGGAAGGAAGGAATGTGATGTCTTTCTTTCATTCATGTTTATATTTTGTCTGATTCATTGTCAAATTGGGCAAATGGTAGAAGCTAGGCGGCCATCTTGGTAAGTCTTAATTTGTACAGTCAGTGGTGACGGTAGTGGCCAAGTGATCCTCTGTTTATATACATATAAGAAGTCCGTGGATGTAGACCACTAAGACAATAGAATGGTGAGGTTTGAAAACAGCTTTTGTTTTAGAACGGTCAGTACAGCGTGCTGGTATGTATATATTAAAACTAGAATGACTGTACTCAGGGCCGTAGCTAGGGTCATATGTTTAGGGGGTGTGAAGGTCCCCAATTCCGACTGGCTGTGTGTTTTTTTTTTTCAACTGAACGGCAGCGTGTAAACTGCACTTTTTTAGGCGCCCTGCATTTTTTAGATACATCAGTGGGGATCATTCTTTTTTACTACACAAAGGTGTCGTCCTGAGGAGGGGTCTAAGGGGAGTGGGACACCCTTTTGAGAAATTTTTGTTAATTTAAGGTTGCTAAAATGAAAAATGGTGCTATCTTTGGGACATTTTTTTTTTGAGCTGCTCATATATGGCTGGGAAATGTCCATAATTTCGTGAATTCTAATTTTTGGTGAAGTGAAAAAAGAGAGTAGGTTGTCTTAAAGAAAAATACGTTGTCAACAAACCACCTGGAGACACGCCTTTTTTGGCTTCTCTTCGGACAATTTTTTTTTTTTTTTTTTGCAAAAATACGTGCGTGGAGTCAACAGAAACATTCTTGGACTATTACGAAAATTTTCTTTTTCTTGATTGTGTATTATAAAAAGGCATCTGAGGCTGGCAGATACCTGGAAGCTCTGGATCAATTATATAAAATGGGGCAAAGACATAATGCTTATAACCTGTCATCCAAATGACATCAGAATATGACGCCAAGCACTTAACGTCTATTCCTTTTTTTTCTAATTTCAAAAGAAAATCCAGACTTACAGCTTCGAGCAATGGGGGACGGGAATGAGGGAGAGAATAGGTGCAGGAAGGCGATATTAGACCTCCCTGATGGGTATAGTAAAAGGAATGAAGGACTAAAAAGCGCATTTCAGAATGCTTTTGCGTCGTAAGTGTATAAACAATCACCATTTATACCGATAACGGCTGCGCGCGAAGCGCTCTGTAATTTTTTTTAAGAAAAATGTATAACGACAAAATACGTACTTTCAACCTTCCACATTATGCTACAAATTAGTTTGAAAGATCCCATATTGATGCGAGGCCCCTACAGATGTTTGGAGATGTATCTCAGTTTTTCGGAAAGTGTTGTGATCAGAATAGTTCCGTGTGTAATACCTTAATATTGGTAGTGAGATGAAGCGCAAACAACGTATGCGTGCGAAGCGGGCCAAATATTTCATTAAATAAGACGTCAAAGAACAGCTTTAATTCGATTTTATGTGAAGAAAATGTTTGGTATTATTCTCACTTGGTCTAGTTGGAAAATACATACAGAGTTGACAAAGGCTCAGTCGGAAAAATATGCTAGACTGAGAAATCAGAAATTTTAGCCGGTATTTCAGATTTTCCGACTATCGTCGCTCGGACGAGCTTGGGGGGGGGGACACCCGCATACCCCTCACCCCTCGGTCGCTACGGCTCTGGCTGTACTTACTGTTAAACACACCTTACATAAAACCAAAAATTTACATCCGAACTCGTTTGAACGGTTTATTGATTGCAATTCAGCAAGCGACACGATATTAAACACACTTTCTCAGAAGGGTTGCAATATCATTTAGTAGTATCATCAAACACAAAACTCTCTGGAAAAGTTTTCAGTCTGTTGCCTTGATATGAATTCTATTTGTCTCTCTGAAGGTGGTGAGGTCAGTGGTGGAATCAGCGTGCTTAAGACGAGAATGCAGTAAAATTTAGATTCTTGTGAAGGACAGATGACAAAAAACATCACAGAGAAATTATCAGAGCCTTAACTTTTATTACGAATTAGGAGCAGGAATACCAGTATCGCAACAGGTTTGGTTGTCCACCTTACAGTAAACCAGTCAAAGAAACCGATTTCTTGTAGAATTTCACTATAATTCGATATACCTTACATCCTGCCAAGTATCTTGTCTCATTTGATGCTTTCGTCATGTGTTTTATTTCAAGTTTACTCCTTACACGGAGTCATTATTGTATTTTACATAAGTTTAAATCAAAATATTATGTGTAAACCCTTGATTGTGAAAGTAAACCAATTAATTTTTGTTCAGGAAACCGGGAACGTTTTCTGGTTCTGAGCAACCTCCCAAATAGACCAGGGAATCCGACATAGTATCCTTCCTGTTAGATTCACCAGGGATTTGCAACAGCCTAGACTCACTCACTCACTCACTTTCTTTTATGTGGTCATGTATTGGAAATGTTCAGCTCAGGACTCTAATTTACGCCCCCTTGCACTGCCAGGGAGATGTTTATCTTGGTCTATGTTACCGGCTGTTTATCTTGATTTGATAAAACATGTTGCTTGAAGCGGAGTTTGTTTCCTCAAACCATTGACCTTCTCGAATGTTTCTTAAACTGTAATCAACAGCGTCCAAGTGTCTGCTTCATCATTCACTTGTTAGGCTATGAAGTACAGAGTAAAATGAGGAGTGCCCTATTACCAACTTAATTGCAAAAAAAAAAAAAAAAAAAAAAACTCACGTTACTGACTCGCCTGCGCTACAGACCCTTCTTTTCACATGATCATTGGACAGCCTATTTATCTTTACCTGTCTCTTACCACATCATGCAGACTTTAACCACGACAATGAGATTATCTCCTTGATAAGACAAATGACTTGTCTTAGTTTTTACTGAAGGATGTCGACAAACAGAAAAGGCGGTAATTTCAGGTCATATTTCATTGGCTGAGTAACGTTCTGGTTACACCTTATAGCCCTGGTCACTGTTAAATGAAGTGTGAAGGAATTTTTGTAGGTTATGTCCAAAAGAAAATTTACGAGATGCTTTGTCACTTAAATAAGGGGTGAAAACAGTCTGGATTGCCATTAACCACAGCATAAATAGTAGCATTTTTACGATGCAACCTATTACTTTAGTTTCCACTTAATTTCTTCATACGATGTGGGATGCTAATGTCGCGTGAGAGCAAGTTAATATCCATTCCAGACTGTTGGTTTAATGAATTTCTTTACTACTCTAGTTACATCTGAGCATTTGTAACATTTGTAACATTTGTACAGTTTTTTTACTAGGGATCATTAGGCAATTGATTTCTCTCAAAATTCTTATTTGCAGATTTGGGGATTGAATCCTGCAGGTAGACCTGTTTCTATTTTCTAGTAATGAGCTAGATTAAAAGGATATCAGGTGGATGATTCGTTAGAATCCTTTTATTATTCAGTATTGCTCTCAAGAGGTACCACGTGAAAGTGTAAATTTTCTAGGATACCTCATTAAATATGCAAAACAAATTCCGTGAAGTACTCTGACACGTTTACATTATATTTGTGAGTCCTTAGAGGCGTCTACTAACTGCTTATTATTTAATTGACAGGTAGTGTAGTTTTACGTGATGCCATCGTTTCAACAACTTGTTCTTTCCAAAACGAACCTCTTTAGGGTATATCAGGTACTGTCCTTGAATCAAGGTAGAATAACAAATGACAAAATAAGTAATATCTGGTGAGTTTTTTCTCGATGTACAGACTTGCATATTTACTAGCCGTAATATGAACCTTTCATTCTGTGTGTTTGGTGGACAAAGATATTGTCTTGTAAAATAGTCAATTTGTGTAGAGATTATGACTTGTTTTTGTCATTTTTAATCAAATGAGGACTGGCATGACATCATCATTTTAATTGACCTTAACATGGCCTAAAAGACTGAAATAGAGCTGAAATACTCTTCCTTCTTGTCATGCAAAAATTTTAATTGTAGAAAGTGACGATATATGTTTCATTGATGGGCTTTGTTGTATCTCCATATTTACATACTTCCATGGACAGATCATTTCCTTCTCCATAATTCTTTTTTTCTTTTTTCTTTCTTTTCTTTTTTGTTTGAATGGGGAAGTCTACCATCGTGTTCCCTACTGCTAAACACAGGTCTAGCTGAAGTGACCCTAAGCTTTATGTATACTACACAGCTAAGTAATATGTATGAACAATTGTCCTACGGAATGACAGTTAGGCGAAAACGCTTAAGTGACCCCTTGTAATCATATCTCGTCAAGTGAGGGAAAGAAACAAAAACACTTTAAATGACTGCTTTGAACTTAACCGTCAACGTTGAATTGCCAAATGTTCGGGCACGAAAATTTTCCTCTTCTGGCTTGCCTTTTCATTATTTATCATCATTCTTGCATTTCTCCCTAAGAGCTTTCATGTGTAAAACCTATTGATGGATTGATTTTGATAATAATATGCTAATTCCAGATAGGTATGGGGGGGGGGGGTACTCATCTATTACTTTATGACGTTGATCTGAAGTTTTTTGAAAAATATTTAATAAAGTCACGACGTGCTTAGAAGCTGAGTTTGAAGTTTAGACTGCTATTAATAACACACGAGCAAAAAGTGATGTCATAAAAGTTAATTGGAATATGCCGCTGGTACTTCAAGTTATTTTTCGTGCCGCAATAGAGCACTGCAGCAAAATTGTAATAATTGAAGTAAGGAATATTAAATACATCTGCCCATGGTGTAAAAACGTGCTCTGAATAACCGCACAGAAAAGCCTAGGCGAAGGCAAATCAGCGTTCACATGAGTAGCAACTCATCAATGAATTTGTAAAAGCCCGTAAAAGCCCGACCCTTTTTTAATGCAAAAATTAATAACTCCGTTTTAAGAGGGCTTGAGCAATATTAACTCATATGAAATGATGATAGGCAAGGTTTGCTATAAAATAATCAAAATAACATGAATTAACTCGAATAATGGCGTTCAACTTATATTACTGGGATTTGTATACTGTGTATTTGTTATTGGCAGCATAAAGTTATTGGCATAGCTGGTATTGATGACTTTTACTAATAAGTTCCTAGCAGCACGAACTGTGTGGATAATGTTTACGGCGTGGAACGTCCTCAACATTAAGATACGCATGATATAAATTATAAAACGTGAACCTTTGACACTGAAAATGGCTCTGATAGAGAAACCACGAAACTAAACTTTTCAGATAAACTGTCAAAGAGACTGTAATTGTCGCTGAATGAGCAATTCTAGTGCATTTTGACAAGTCACTCTCCTGATGTGGGTGTAGTTGAATCCTTTCTGCAAACAGTAAAAATACCTCGTGGCGTCCAATTCCATCCTGACGACCACAGGAGCGTTCGTGCTCGCAAAACCATTAGAGGAGCCGTTATGATTTACACGCTTTTATCTTTGCACAAGAAAGATAAATGCCGAAACGCGTCACTTTTCGCCCGCTAATGATTTCCGTTAAATACAATTTAACGGTACGTCACGAGAGCGCACAGAGGTGTTTAAATTGTGAAAAATCGTTTTGTCATGAGCCTAATGTTTCCAATGACAGTGGACGCGGTGACGAAAGGGAAAATAACGTCTAGCATTGACATTGTATATCATTCGATGAAAACTTCTTGAGTCCTCAGTTTTGGTACTTTTAACGATTTCTGACTGACTTTTGTTTCCAGTGAAGTTGCCCTGTGCTTGCCAAAAGATAAAGTTCAGTGTAACAGATAGCCAATCGAAGCAAATATGAGCTGTTTTTTTATTTATTAGGAGAACGAGGCTAAAGGAAGTAACTCTGGTGATTGTTTTGTTCAGAGCTATTGAAGTAAATACTCATGTATATTGTTACTGAAAAGTCGAGAGGGTCGTTATTCCAGTTTATAAGTGAAGAATGTCAATTTGGCAAATGCAATGTATCCTATTTCTAGTTGTTCTCCTGAATGACTGTGGTAATAAGCTCTGCGGCCCTCGGTGAGGATCATACCAATCACACTAAGGATAATAGAAAATTATTAATAATGAAGAGGATAAAAATAATTCGAATTTTTAGTTGATATTATAGTATCATTATTGAAGGAATAGAAACGATCCACAACTCATCTCAGCAAGCACATACTCGAAATATCTTCATTCTTATCATTTGCAGATACGCCATTATTTCCCTCTTTCAGATGATCTGTTATGATGTCACAGGTTTACTTTAATAACCAAATGTTGTGTTTTTTCTTCTTTATCTAGCTGGATTGAGGAGTCCAACTACCACCCAGAAAGTAAGTTCCTTAATGCATGAGTGGAACAATGCAAAATACAGAAGAAAAAAAAACCCAAAAATTACTTAAGCAGGATCCGAAAATTAAAGGTCAATATAGACTTGCAACAAGTCAAGATTGGAAAATGGCGGCCCTCTTGAAAATGAATGGTAAGATCGTTGATATTTGGGCAACCAGTGGATATACAATAGTGCGGTAGCAAAAGTTTGTTCTTTCGGATGTAACTGTCTAAATTAAAAGATGCCTGTTACTCTTATAACTCAAAGTCCCAACAGTTTGGAAACGTAATCGCTGGATGAGGTCAAAAACATGTTGTTGATTGGCTGTCACAATAGAAGAAAACGCTACGGTAGATGTGAAAGAGGTACATTTACAGGATAGTTACTCCTCGCCTTGGCCGAACAAGCACGAACTTGAAGAATATCGAAAGATACTTAGTAAATTAGAATATCTCTACAGTCAGTCGATATGAATATATCGCCGGACTTAATCCTATTAAGTGGTAGACTATCTATCACCACAAGGTCAATCTTTCGATGGGTTGATGAATGTAAACCTGTTTGTTAAAAACCCTAACAAGTATCCTCTTTCAAAAATCTTTGATCCGCAACTGTAACGTGTGATTTACAGTGCTGGCAGAGTCTTATTTACTCCGGTGTCTGTCCTCACGTCATGGACGTTTTCAGAAACACAAATGTGCCATTTAGAATGCTTTGGTAAATGCTCAGAACGGAAATCCTTTTTTTTTACGGTATCCAGACAGCCAGACAAGAAGTTAAAAAGTAAAGTTCAGACATGCACAAAATAGGGTTTCTTATAAGTATTTAATTAATGACGAATTTTTTCCACTCTCAGTATTTCCAAACAAGGCGAGTAATTTCCTTAACACGTGACATCTGCTGTGTCCTTTTAGATTAAATTGGAAACAAAACAAAATGTGATTAATTACTCCATGCTGTTTGGCATCACCAGTTTATTTTTGGAACACTTGTGATAACAGCTAAGCTTATATATTTTTTTTTTTTTGGAAACAGCTCCCTTTATCTAATAGATCTTAACGGACATGCTGTAACAACTTCTGTAATGAAAAATCTATAAATTAATATCGTGAATTGTTTTATGTCCCTGTCATTTTCTCCCTGACATACAGGCAGACCCACCGGATCGCCGTAAAACGTTTTATCTCTTACCCAAAGATATTCTTGCTGCTGTCATACCTCGGCTTGTCTTCACTAAGTAGTTTCATTTACAGCCCTGATATTTGTATTCGAATAAACATAGATGTTGGTGATAAATGGAACATTTTGAAAAATAAGAAGGTAGACCACGTATTCACAGCAAGGGAATGCAAGATAAAACTTGTCATTTATTCAATATTCACTATCTGACTACAAACACCTGTTTGCTCTACGTTCAAGTAATCCATTTACAAATGTTTTGTGTGTATATTTCGAAATATCTAAGGAAGTTCAAATTTATTACTATGCTTCCTTCACGGGAAATGATGCATCAAACGAGAGGAAGGGTGGCGTGGTTGTAGAGTGTACACTTCACGAAGTCCTTGTATTACATCTTGGTTAACCTGGGAATTTGCTGTGGATCATTCAATTCTTCATCAAAACTATTTTTTATGACTCTGACAGACCTCTGCTGCTTAAAATTTGTGTCGATTTGAAAATCTGGCTCTCTAATCCAAGTTTTAACCGCTTCAGGTTCTTGCCCCTTATGCAAAATAACCGGCCGGCCAGGTTGCAGATCGAGGACCACCCCTTGCCTTTTTTGATCCGACGTTCACCTGCGATTTATTTGACAGAAACTTTGTCCACATGAACGTTACATTCTTATATGATAGTGTTAAAGATCGTATTATCACTCCCGTATGTGTATATGCTCCTGATGTACATAGCCTAACTCTGTACGCAATTTTTTTAAAGCTAAGGAGTTCGAAGGGGTTGCAATAATTTACGGAGGGAATCTGAATAAGTTTTCAAATTACAGCTTGATAAAACCGGGGTTGATTATAGAACTAATATCAAGGCGAGGGAAGCGTGTCTTGATCTAATGACTAAAAATGACTTAGTTGAGAGTTGGAGAGAGAAAAGCCTTATTGTAAAAAAGTGTACTTGGAGTCCAGTGTGACTCCAGATATTCACCGTGGACTTTATTTCTTCCTTTTATCTAGTTATTTAACTCATGCAGTTCAGGGGTTCAGTTAGATCATTCCTTTGTATCCTCATCCCTTTCAAATTATTCTATCAAAAGAGGCCCAGGATATTGGACATTGAACAAATCTTTATAAAGTTACCTAAACTATGTAACTACTCATAAATCACATCACACTGTCAGAATTATGTTAAAGTGACTATAGGGAACCTTTTGTTTAACGGAGTTACTAAAATATAAAGCTAAGGAGGAGTAAGGTACAAGAACTTTTGACGACAATCGCTCATCTTGAACAGAAATTGTGAAATTGATAAATATTCCTCTCTAGATCACCAATATAGAGATGCCCACAACCTTTTTTTTTTATTTCGGGCCCTGTTATACCTACAACTTACTGGCTACTGTCATCGAATCTAGTGAGAGAAAAAAATGAAAAGTATTTTCTAAAGAAAGAAACAAGAAACACATCTTTCAGTGTCATTCATAAACTTAAACAGGATGAACAGGACATGATTTAAAGCAACGGTGCTGTTTTTTACTGAAAGTGACATTTTTATCATTTTCTTACACTTTGCGGTTGCAACCCCAATCCTTTTTTCTTGGCTTCCTGAGCGATGTGCTTGTAGCTTAAGGTTAGAATCCTGTTAAGACAAGAGCCCCGTTGAAAAATGTCTTCAAGCTTTTATGTCCATGGAAAACGATTATCTTCAGGTTGCTTCGGCCTTGTAGCTAATTTTTATCAAACTTTGGGGTACAAGGTCCTATGTAATGAAGTCTTTGAATGACGTTTATACCGGGGGAACTGTCATCGGTACAAAGGAAGAATGCTTTAACTTTAATTTTGAAACCAAATAAAAATTCCACCCTATTGCAAAATTACAAGCCTATTACACGTTTTAATATTGACTTCAAAATTGACGCAAAAGTAATTGCTTCGAGATTAAAAACCGCCCTGCTTGATTTGATTGGTATTCAACAAATTGACTTCTTAGAGAACAGAAATATTGGAGAAAATGTCCTGTTTATTTTAGGTGAAACCGGTTAACTGTAAGTAATAAGAAATACCAGGGTTTTCTGTTACTGGTCTATTTTAAGGAAGTATTTTATAAGATCAAGTGGGATTTTATGTCCCGATTGCTTTCCAACTTAAATTTTGGAACAAGTTTTAAGTCCTGGATTAAAATGTTGTACCGTAAGGACAGCACTTCTATTTTTTAATACTGGCTACACTTCTGATGTTTTATTTGGATAGAGGGGTGATCCAAGGCTGTACTTATAGCCCACAATGATTTTTTTAGTTGCCGAGGTACTTGGAATGAAAATTAAGAATAGCAACAAAAGGTATCAACATCAAATAACAATGAAGGTAAGGTAATGCAATTAACAGATGATACAACCATTTTTCTTGATGAAAGTAAGCAATCAATAACGGACGCAATAACTTTGTTTAATGTATGAAAGGATAGGTAACAGTTATCGATAAGGTTTTCAAAATTCAATCTGTTTCCTATCAGTCCCTACATTACCCCAATCCCCTTTGGCCATTCATGACTTACAACGTAGCATTACAACAAGAGGACAAGTGCAAACTCTTGGTGTTTTCTTCACAAGTGTTGGTGAAATAATTCCCCTTGAACCACAAGCCCAAACGCTCTAAGCTAAAAATATTTGAGTTAGTAGAAACTTGACCACTATCGGTCATTACTTCATTGTCAACCTTTGTGTTGTCGGAACTTGTCTTCCATCTTCCAGTTGTTCCCAACCCTATTATTTATTTAATCAAATATTTGGAAAAAGGGATCCTTAACTTCGTCTGGAGATGGGAATCCTAATAAGGTAAGCCGTTCAGTTGTGATTTTAAATGGAGGTTTAATAGCTACACATATTTAGAGTTTTTTTAAATAGCGTAAAATGTCCAAGGATGGAACGTTACTGTAATGATACAGACGGCATTTGCAAATCTTTTTCTTTTCTTTTTTGAACTTCATCTAAGGCAGTGGTTCCCAACCTTTTCGGGCCTACCTCCCCCCTTTTACCTTATGGGGTAAGCAGTCACCTCCTTCCATGTCCCTCTCAAGGACTACTATAAATGAAACAAAAAAAGTAAAGCACACGTTGAAATAAAAGAAACGCATACAGAAAAGGCGGTATCTGGTGTTCCTTTTGGGATGGCAAATCTAAAAGCAGCGATTGACAACAGTGTGAAGCTGTCATCAGAGTCAAGGATGAAGAAAAATTTTCCTGAATGTCGGAGACGAAGATTTTGGAAATTCCACAGTGTGAAGTGTTCCTCGTTGGCAGGGAGCCTAGAAGCCTTTTTTAGCTGCCCCTGATGGGGCAATGTCCCAGCGGGGGAACAGGGGCGAAGCCCCTCAACTTCTGCAGTACTTACGAAATCGTCAGCACACGAGATCGAACTAACGAAGCATATTAAATTAGAAATTGACAATTTGTCCACGAGAAGTAACTAATGAAAGGTTTCTTTGATTCTGCGATTCTCTTGCTTGGTGAGTGGGAAGAAGGATCATAGTGGTTGCATTGGGCTTTGAAAGACGTATGCTACTCAAGGTGTCCTACACAGGGAGTTATTACAGATCCCAAATTTGCACGCCAAAAAAAGCACTTTAAAAGACATTTTAATGCTCTACTTCCTTTTTCAGTGCAAAAGTTTTCTATTATTTTTCAATTATTCATGATTGTCGATTATGTTAGTATGGGCTTCTATGAACAGCAAGGCAAGAATTACATTTGAGATTAAGCGGCAGGATAACTTTGATCTATGAACCCCATACCCCCCCCCTTCACCCCCACAGATGAAGGTATGGGGCCCACACAAAGAAAAGTTTGAAATTTAACAGTTTGATGCCATTTCCTTGAAGCTAGCAGATGAGATAATTCACCAACTTTGTACTGAACCTAAATAGGGACTGTTAGACCTACCTGACTTGTTAACGCCATTTTAGTGCATACTTATTAAAAATTATGCTAGACTGCTAGAGGAAAATACTTGGTATTTTTCAACACTGTTTAAAGTATAATCTCAATTTTGTTTCAAATGCCTACACTGTCGGCCCTTGGCTCTTATTGCCCCCTAGTTGCGCAAAAGCTTCTGGGAACGATAAAGACCTGCTGGGAACAACTGATCTGTGGGTACGGGTAAGAGTACATTACCCATTGACATGTATATACAGTAATTGTTTGCTAAATGAAGCTAACCTCTTACAATCCTTGTATCACAATTTGTGGGAATGTGGCTTTATTATACATATTTAACTGCGAAAAATCATAGGAACAGGGAAGCATTAACGTTTGCTGACAATCATTAAAGTAAAAAAACTTGTAAAACAATCTGATGTATGCTAGTTCTAGAATCTGTGGTTAGGTTATCAATAATAAAATCCGGGTTTCCTTCATTACTAACAAATGTAATGCAAATAATTATTTCAAAACAAAATTAATAATGTTTGCAGATATTTTTAAGTGATTCGGATAATCTGTGCTTACAAATTTGTTACACTCTTCCAAGTCGTTAAAAGCTAATACACATGATTAATTTTACAGCTGTTGCCACAAAACAAATTCGTCTAGCGAGTTCATAAGTCTTCAAGGAAAAGGGTGGAGCTTGATAAAGCCGACCTCATCATTCCAAACGCTAAAAACAACAAAAGCAAAATTTTAACATCTCCCCTATTTTAATTTTTCCAACCCACAAAAGCTTTCTCCCATGAGCTGCACTCCACAGCTAATCAGTCACTTCCAAAAAGGCATCTGGCTTTTAGCTCAAGTACTAAGCCAAAGTATTGTTATATCATGCACGGCTACGAAACAACTGCTACTTTTAGGTCATATCTTTGAAGCAATGTTGTAGTCCAAACCCTAACATTCGAGACCTAAACTACCCCTTCCGAGACCGACACACCGCTTCAAAGACCGGGAATTTTCAACTGAAGTTCTAATCGACTTTTAACACAATTAGTTGCACCTTACCTCCTTGTTCTGCAGCATATGCCGTCCGTAAATTCAAGTCTCAAAAAGCAAATAATACACGAAGTGTTGCCTCACACTCTTCAATGTGATGCACGGCCTTTTGGGAAGCAACTACTCGTTCAGTGCAACTTTTCCAAGAGTGACGTAAAATGTGCTAATAACTCCATCATGGGACAAATTGTACAATCATGGAGTGCTATTTTTTACACAGACCTGAGTGATACTCATCGCTTTCAAATTATATGGAAGAAATCACGCATTTCTGTTTTGGTTATATGATATTTAGAAAGCAACTGTTTGGGAAAAAATTAAATTTCTACAAGGGTTCTTTTGAAAAATGTAGCTTGCCGTTATCGTTTGATCAGTTTGAGAGTAAATTTTAAATCGATTCCATTCCTTTCACTGTTACTTGCAGATTAGACGATGCTATCCCACAAAAGTGGAAAAAAATCAGATTCGCTAAGAAACGAGGTTTTAAATATTGTGATCGACTTTTACTACAATGCACTTCATGCCCCGGCTGTTTCTCAGTTCATTTATAGTTATCAAGTGTAAGAGTATTCAAAGTCCCATGCTTCGTAGCAGAAATGGCAGAATAACTTTAAAACTATTACTTAAAGAGACTGGGATAGATATTTGAGAATGTCCATTCACACCGCCGCGGGTAAGAATCTAAGCTTTCAATTTGAATTTTCTTAACAGAATCTTGGCAACAAACTTATTTTTAACGCAATGGGGAATTACCTCTCTGACTCTGATTTGAGTACCTTTGTGTGATTGAAACTGAAAGTACGGAACATCTCTTTTGGGATTGTAGCAATATACCCAGTTTTGTCTTAGACGTCGATGGTCGTATTTAAAGTAAAAAAGGTCTCCAAAACAAAATAGGTTACAGCGAGTGACCTTGACACCCGACTTATTTTGAATTTAACATAAAAAAGTAAAATATTTATCATCATCATCGTCATCGCCATCGCCATCGCTATCGCCATCGCCACCGCCACCGCCACCGCCACCGCCACCGCCACCGCCACCGCCACCGCCACCGTCACCGTCACCATCATCATAAT
>WURT03065603.1:2982-32424 GCA_009936505.3 Holothuria glaberrima
TTTCTTGAAGCTTTACAGCAGGGTGTTCCAGTGGCTTCTTGGTAGGATTTTCCTCAGGGTTTACCAGTGGCTGTTCCAATGGCTTTTCTGCGGACACATCTGTAGGAATCTCTGGTGGCTCTAACACCAGTCCTTCTGATGATTCTTTCACAGACTCATTGGAAGTTTTTTCCAATGGTGTTTCTTGAAGCTTTACAGCAGGGTGTTCCAGTGGCTTCTTGGTAGGATTTTCCTCAGGGTTTACCAGTGGCTGTTCCGATGGCTTTTCTGCGAAAACATCTGCAGGAATCTCTGCTGGCTCCAATACCAGTCCTTCTAGTGGCTCTTTAACAGGCTCCTTTGCAGATTCTACCAATGAGTATTCAGACGCCATTTTTGGTGGTCTATTCAGAGACTCCTCCGTAAGCTTTGCCATAGGTTGTCTCGATGGATTTTCGCCCGGTTTTTCCTCAGCGATTGTCAGTGGCTCTTCAGCGAGTATTTCTGTTGACACATCTGCAGGAATTTGCGCTGGCCCTAACACTATTTCTTCTGATGGCTCTTCCACAGGCTCCTTTGCAGAATTTCCTAGTGGCACTTTCAGCGTCATTTCAGCTGGCCTATTCACAGGCTCATCGGGAAGCTTTGGCCCAGGTTGTTCCGGTTGTTTTCCCCCGGGGTTTTCCTCATCTTTTACCGGTGGTTCTTCCAAGGTCGTTTCTGTGGAAACATCTGCAGGTTCTTCGGGTGTCTCTAACACCATTTCCTCTGGTGGTTCTTCCTCAGACTCCTTTGCGGGTTTCCCCTGTGGCCATTCCGGATGCATTTCTGCTGGTGTATTCACAGAGTCTTCGGCACCTATCTCCATTTGGTGTTGCTTTGGCTTTTCCTCAGAGTTTTGTTCAATATTTACCCGTGGCTCATCTGAAGGCAATTCTCGTAATTTTAGCGCTAGCGCTTGTGGTGGCTGCCCCTCTTCAGGTCCTTCCAGTAGCTCTTTCAGTAGTCCTCCCTGAAGCTTTTTCGCAGGGTGTGCCAGTGGCTTTTCTGTTGACCTTCTTAGTGGCTCTTCAACATCCTCTCTCACAGGTGCTTCCTGAATACTTTCTGCTGGCTCTTCCGCAGGCTCTATTTTATTGTGCATGTAAAGTTTTCTCAGGGGAAGAGTCACCCCGGTTGTGCCTGTAGTAGACGCTTGAATGGTGCTCATTTCTTGTGACCTTTGAATGAACTTTCCGATGGAGGCCCTTATCTATTATGAGGCAAAAAATGAATAGAGAAGATGTTGTGAAGAAATATCTATCAAAGATGTAATTGTTAATAGTCATACTCGCAAGTCCTTGTTCACAGACTTAATGCTGATGACAACTACACAGAGATGGACAATCGGTCGGTCATATTTATAATACGAAAGGACACAAAATATGACGTTTCAAGGACCATAATCTCACAATATATATATATATATATATATATATATATGAATATTCATGGTCATGGGGTTACGTCACTTCTCGTCGAGGTCAGTCCCTCTTATCTAGTGACTTTCTAAGACTACATCGTTACACCATGTTCTTCGTTAGATGTAGCACACCGATGAAGAAAGCGATTGGTAATTACAAAGAGTTTCATTTGCGATTTCAGAAATTCTACTTTCAAAGGATGGTCGTAGGATTTGTAATATGTTTTTAAAATACTTCAAAGTGCTTTTTTAAGGATCAAAACCCAAAGATTCGCACACAGGTTCCCAGATACAGGCCAAAGATTGTGGAACAGGACTATTCGTAGGGTAAGGATAGGGGAAGGATCAGAAATAGTTGAGGATGGTCTTATGACTTGTACTTTATTATTACAAGTCATAAGAGACCCCCATTAAAGAGTATTGAGTCGGGCGACCGTGGCATGAATTGACTTTTTTTTTGACTTTACGACACAGCTGGAATTTGAAAGACTGCGTTTGGGAACTGTCCAATGGTGCCCGGCACCTTAACTAATAAAGTATGTGACCGATATGTTGACCAAA
Organism: Holothuria glaberrima; assembly: GCA_009936505.3. NCBI lineage: Eukaryota > Metazoa > Echinodermata > Holothuroidea > Aspidochirotida > Holothuriidae > Holothuria > Holothuria glaberrima. The sequence goes on from WURT03065603.1 coordinate 4,985, forward strand.
CCTGAATCGATTTACTGTTTCTAAAGCGCGTACTACTTAACGTACAAATCTCAATTTTAGCAACCGAGGCTAAACGAAAATAATTGTAAGACTTAATTCTTCAAAAGTATGATGTCCACTTGAACTAAGTTAACTGAAAAAGATAACATTTAGTAAATAAATCTTGAAACCAAGGACAGGCAGAATTGCCCTGTTTTCCAGGAACTAATTTTTTTGTACAGAAATTGGAATCACCATATTTCTACCACCTTTGTCGTTCCTGTAACCTGCATTTAGTAGACTTTAATTCTTTACACTTAAAAATGGGAACAAAAATTTGACTTTGTCCCCGGACTGAGAAGACTAGCCACACAGGACCACTGTCGACCGGAAGGGCCTATTTGAAAAAAATGTCGCTCTGGAAATAATGGAAGGCCATGACTGCCACCCCACCCACCCACACAAAGACTGAAAGTTTAGATAAAGTAGGGCCAAAATAAACAAGTATAAGTCAAAGCCGGTTACAGAACGTCAAAGGTAGTAGAAATATTGGTTACTCCAATTTCTGGGCAAGAAAAACAAGCTCTAAAATGATTGAAATTAAATGATGTAATTGTACAGTATTAACATTCGGTGAAGGAATAATCACAAACATATTCTGCTCTGCACCTCTAGTAACTCAGTTTCAAGCTGATCAAAAACACTTGGAGATTATTTCAATTGTTTATTAACCATAAGGATTAAGCAACAAAGATTTCAATATTAAAAAAGTATGGACCCAGGTACTAGTTACTCGTTCTCAAGGCCTGACTGTATGGCGAGCCGTTGTACCATATATTCGATACTGAATAATATCAACATTTAATTCATTTATCGTTGAGACGATTCTCATGCTCCGATGAATATATAATGGAGTGACGGATTAATTTCAAGTTTGATATTGTTTCGAGAACATTACTAGTCTCACCTCTTTGTTCATGATGCAGTAAAACAGAGAGATGAAAAACCCCTGAAAAAATGAATCAAACAATTGTAATTTTCAAAAATCGAACTCTAGTAGGTCAAATAAATATTCAGTAAGTAGTACGCAGGTGTGGTCATGTAAAGGTGATGCAATTGAAAGAGCACATTATGTATGACTATATAAACTGATTTTTCACGTCTCATTTGTCAAAAAGGAAATAAAGAATGAGAAACGAAAAGGTTATAAAGACTCTAGACTTTACAGTCCAGAGGAATTCATGAAGAACATTCCAGTTGTGGCCTAGATAAGAAAGAATCGTACACACATTTTTTTATGGAAAACTGTTTGCTAACCTAATCATCTGCGCGTGTATGGCAGGGGGTAGGGTTAACTCTTGACGAGGCTTATAGGCCTATGGATACATCATGACCGCAGCCTTAGTCAAGTGAAAAGACGGAAGCGTCGCCTAGAAAATTTCGCCACTTAGAAAATTATTTTTTGAGAGCAAAAAATGAGTATTCCTTTGAGAAACATCAACACAGACTCCTCTTCGTGAAACTATCTCACCTCCCTGGGAGCTATGTTGCACGTTACAACACTTCTTTAGTCTTTTTTCTGATGAATACACTGCTGTGTGTTATTTTATTGTAACTGGAGCTGTGTGCATTGCAACGGAGGCTACACTAAGTTAACCATGGTGAATATGGATGACGGAGGGTTTCTAAATACGCCTATAGTGATGAAAGGGCAGCTTTGAAAGAAGATTGTAGCATAGGTCTTGAGATATGTACAATAATTAAGCAGCTGCTACTGAAGTATATACCCTTCACAAACTGCACAACTTAGAAATCTGAACCAAATACATCTACCTGCAGCGAGTTAATTATGTTGTACATAATTTCGAATACTCCGTGGAAGGATGTCAGAAAACCAAGGATGTACGCACAACCCAGTAGAGGAATCAGGAGAAGTGCGCTACGCAGTCCAGCCCTAAGTGGAGTAAAGAAAAGTTGAACCTTAAGTTAGCAAGAGGTTGAAAATTCATCCGCCAATGTAGGGAAAATGTCATGGAGGGTGGTAACCTTTAAACATACCCAACGGGGTCAAGTGCCCAAGTAAGCTCAAGGAAAACAGGCTATTTATTTCCCTTCTGCAAATTTCTGAGAGGGCTCCCCATTACAGCTTAAACTCTTATCAATTAGTTAAAGAAGTAGGGGACTACTTTCATTTGGATGCTGAGAACTTTGCCAGAAATCTTCAGAAAAATCTAAGATGTTTGCCAGAAAAATAGCATAGACTTTGCCAGAAAATGTCACATATTGATCCCCAATAGGCGGCTGCAGTCTCCGGCCCTCGGCCCGTACGCCTGTACATCAATCAAACACTTTGAAACCATTTCATGGCAGTACGCAGACATTTTTCGTCGGGGGGGGGGGACAGGCAAAGCAAAGGGCCACCTTCAGGTGGCGTTGAATGGACGGAGAAAAATTGCCATAAAGCTTCCCATCATGCCGAAGATGGCACTTCGCTTGCTTTACAAGTTTCACCTTAACAATTTTTCATTTCACAATCTCAGAAATTTTCAATAAAATAAATATAATAATAAAGGTTCACTTCTAAAGTTTCTGGGGGCATTATCTCCCGTTGAACCCTTCCCTAACCATACGGCTGTGTACAGCTATGTCCGATGTGTAATGTGTCATTTATTATAGACTGCTACTTTAGAATCACTTGCACAAAGGTAATTGTGGTGGTAAGACTACTTACTCTTTCAATGGATCCTTGTTAATGGCATGTTATAGATATTGAACACTATCAAAGTATAATTGAAAAGTTTTGTCCACACTGGCGGTAGGAGATTGGTGCCGGAGATTGGGCAACCACTGTTCGGTAACGAGCATAAATAAAGCTGTTTGGGGAGTCCCCTAAACTGAAAATTTGTTGGGAGAAAAGATTATGTCCAATGCAATATCTTAAACCACACTTATCTACAATGCCAAGATACTTTAATGATATTTATAGACTTAGCTGATACTTTTGAGGTAGTGTGTTCCAAGTTATAATTGATCGACCGTTTAGGCTTCTTTGACAGGCATCTTTATCAACGAGAATAGTAAGAAATTGGCTAGATGAGCTAGTATGCTAGTTATGTACAGATTTTTTTACTATTTAATCTGCACACAGGGTGACCCATCATGTTCATACCGAGTATTACATTAATCTGCTTCTGCTTGTTTTCCGAATGGATTTCCTGTTATATTACATCTCTTATCATAACGTGGGAATGGCGTAATGAAGTGGCAGCTGCTCCTACAGCAGAGACGATGGTAGCCGAGCTATTTCTCGGCCGCACGTCGAGTATCCCAAGCATCTGAAGGGCAAGTCCCATAAATTGGAATAAACTCATGCAGTACCCTGCATATTTATTTGAAAGACCTTTATGGGGCCTACATGGTTCTTTTGAAAGATGGGTCAGTGTTCATGAGCTTGCCACATATCTAGGGATGATCGAGGGGCCCCAGACTTTTGACAAAATTATTGGCTGACAATTCTTACTTGGCTTGGTATAATGCTGGTGACGAGTCTCCCCCCGCTTGAAGCTTAGCCGCTTTGACAACAATGATATTAACTCTCACCAGGATCACAGTATTAATCTGTGTTGAATAAACGAAAGTTGGGGAAATGTTATCTGACGGCTCGATTCTTTAATCTGAAAAAAAAGTATCCTTTAAATTGAGTTTCTTTCACAATTCACTCTCTTTGTGTTTCTCCCGTGACATATGGTATTGTAAGATCATTACGGCGAAGGCGTATGGTGCCTAGCTGGGCAGGGGATCTAAGACAGAGAGATAAAGACAAGCTTTCCGTATTTGTCCTTTATTGTGTGCAGTGATTTTTTCCAGTTTGAATTACATTTACATGATGATTGATGAAGATTGATCAAATTATACTGTTGGCCTTAAAATTTGATTGGGAAGTTACATTGTCCTTGAGCACGGCATTACCAACTGGCACCAATTTACACGTTCTTTCTTCCCGAATTTTGCACCACGTCTTCTGCGTCTTACTAGTAAGCCCTCTATACCTAAGACTGTAAGAGATTACTAAATGAGATAGAATTCTAATTGGCTAAAAGTTGTCATGTTCTAAAGCTTACCAATCACAAGGGCATCAAGGACCCAAACGAACTTGAGTGACGTGTGCAAACAGCACAATTCTTACAGTTTAGACCCATTTTCGAGTGACGCCATGTTTTGACTACAAGACCCTGTTGGACGATGGGGATACAACGAACGTTTGTTGTAGCTCCATGGTTGGAAGCACACGTAGAGACAGCGGCGTAGCAAGACCCTTGGGGCCTATGAACAAGGGACAGCGAGGGGTCCCAAACCAACGGTATCATAAACCCATTTTCTTAAGAAGCTTCCAATTTCCACGAGGAGGTACGGGGTAAAAGTGAGACCTTGCACGCACCAGATCCGGGTTTAGCCCCTTATCCCATTCTTGCTTGGTTTTTCAGAAGCAGTTCTGCAGTTTTTGATTGCTTTGTGGTTCTTTTCGAGTCTGTACTGGGTGGTTGAACGGTAGGTAGAGTGACGATTTTTTTTTATTTGGTTGGGGGCCCCTGAATCCTCGGGGTCCCTGGACTTCGTCCACCCAGTCCACCCGCTTGCTACGCCAGTGCGTAGAGAGGTTTGCCTTCTACCACAAAGGATGTGGGGGTTGTACGCCTCACAGAGCTGTGTGCGCGCTATGATCAGTGATATCTTGAAGCTTCTACAGTGGCACTACTGTCTGTCTTCGATTGATTGGTCACTTAATGTACCCGTTTAATTTACGCCTCGCTTGTTCCTTCAACTTGTCGAATTTTGTGCTGTCGCTAGAAACTTAACCTAAGTGAAATGGGTCTATGTAGGATATATTCAGCTCGTAGTCAAAGGGACAGGGCAGGGCTAACACTCGCTAAAATGTCTTCTATATAGAAACTTTTTAAGAACAAAAATTACTATCGCTTTCACACATGTAAACGTATTACTCCCCCTGAAGAAAAAGTACCTCCACAACGATTTCCTCCCTAAAACATATCAGTCGCGGATCCAGGCAAGGGCCCAACAGCTGGGCCCATATTGACTGTCATGACGTGAGGAGAAGTTGAGGCAAAAGAAGAAAATGCTTCAAAATGCGTCAAATATAGCACCACTTTGCATCTCAGCCCTCATTCAAAAGCAAAAACTTTCCAAGGAGAAGAGGAACCCCTCCCCTTAGACCCCTCCCCCAAGACAGCGATCAATCAAACCTTGCGTCCACTTTATTGAAAATTCCAGGATACGCCCCTGCATATGTTGTCATAGGGCCTTCTAATTTTCTATCCGACACACTAATTTCGTTTACGTGGAGGGCTCAAGTAAATGTATTTCAGTGAAGGGACATTTCTGAGCTGATTTTGGAGTTATCCTTCAACAAACTTACCAAAATCACCAACAAAACAGGTACCAGGATAAACCATATGGAACCATCCTCGTGGCTAAAGAAGCAGCTATAAAAGATGAGTACGAAAAATACGATTGGCCATGCCTGGACTACCTTAAAACCATAAAGCTGCATAATTTACAAACCAGTATTTAAAAGTTTTCAAACACGTATAACATCGATAATGTTACACATTGTCACAGAGGCTTCGGAACAGTAACGACATGTAAGGCATCTGCCATACCACTTTTCAGCGAATATTACAAAAACAATAATAAAAAAAAATTGGAAAAGTGAAGAATTCGTCAGTTTGTGCAAGCCTTCACTGAGACTTGAGAAGCGCTAATTGAAATATAGAAAGTTTTTTCAACTTACGGTTTGGATTTTCTCTCACGAAAACGATTTTGATTTTTCGACTCCCGTCTTGTAATACAGATGATGGAAATCAAAACGATACCGAGAGGAACAACTGGAAAATGAATGAAAGGAGAAGTTTAAGTGGGCCTATGATATGTTAAATGTATTTTGGTGGTATCAGAACTTATTTTCGAACTGATTTAACAGAAGATTACAAGACAGGTTTTGATTATAAATCACAGAATAAAAATTATAAGGAATATGGGCGTAACACCAAAATGGCTTGATAGAACTGAGTGATCGTTTACCCCATCCGATGTAAAAATACAAGAGCAGATATTTTGTGCCAGATTCGAAGACGGTGATAATCTTTCGGTAGAGATGTATTCCCTCACAGAGCATCCAACAAAATGTTGCCAAGAAGAAATACTGAAGAAGAAACTGTTTAACTCTGCAGATCAGCTGTGGATGTAGACAAGTAACAAATAAAATGTGTGGATGTCAAAATTATATCAAACCAGAAGAAATTTAGCGTTTGTGCAAAGACTTGGGTAATTGGCCAACAAAGCATGAAGTATGACTTAGGACAAGGTATGACACAGCACTATTAATAGTGTTCCCAGTAACATATGTGTCCGCAGTATCATGCTAGGTGTGCGCAGTAGTAAAAGATTGTCGTAACTATTGAAATTCAGCAAAGTTAACTTGTATCACACCGTATGCAATTGTCCGCAAAACTTAAATGTGAGTAAATGAAAATGATAGTTACACATTCTCATTAGTTAAAATGGTCTTCACTATTGGTTTTGGATCGTGACAATGAATTAATACCATAGCCGCAGTACGTTCAGTCTACTTTTTAGCATAAACCAATTGCTTTGATCAATATCGCCTCCAAGTTACTATGTTATTGGTCTGTCAGTGCTATGGTACACTAGTCATAAAAAAGTGTGGAACGCCATACCTGCCAAAATGTTTTATGTAAAGGTTAAGATCCGTTTTTTATACAATTTGTTCAGTTCTCTGGGAACCCGCTAGCATGTGAAAACTTTCAAAAAACCGTTAAATCAGTGAGCATCATAGAGGTTGGCATGTAAGTTCTCCAGGCACTGGGTCGTTGAAACATAGGTTACTAAACTAAATATGCATCGTGCAAGGTGTGGCTATACGCATGCCCCAAAAGCTGCTTTGTTATCTTTGTCACTATCTTCCGACACCTTTCCGGTGCTGTGGACAGTCCACATCTAAGAGAAATGATTCCAACCAGAAAGTTCTAACTTCAGTCGAGGATAAGTACTAACAATCACACCAATGGAGGCAACGGTTGTGTTTTCGTGGCAATTTTTCGTTTCTTGTGCCTTTCTTTCAAATTTTTCTCAAATTTTATCGAAATAATCCTTCTTACCTCGCTCTTTCTCTCGATCGACAGAGTCATGAATACGCACAGTGATATCAGCAGGGATACCATTAGGTTGGAGTGGATGGCATACTGTTCGGTGGCAATACGAGATCTAAATGCACGAAAATAAGCAAATAACATATTTTTTTCGATAATTCGATTTGTCAAATCTGCAATACGCAAGGTTTCGTTATTGCACTGATATTTCGGCCACGAAAAGTCATGAAATACTGAGGGTGTAAATTTTCAAAAGCGCCCTCAATTACCTAAAAGGCAGGATAGGTTTGTAAATTACCTCCCCGGAATAGTCAGAAACTCTTATTAACGGTTTGTTTAGAAACGGGCTTATTCCGTTGAATGCAATAGAGTAAATCATTGACTAAAGAAATATTGTACGGTATATAGACGGAATTGTAAAGAAGGTTCAGTCTGGGTACCCAGCAGAATAGTTCCGTAGTTCTTAGTGCATTGTCATCTCTCACTGAATGATGTCTCTCATCACTAAACAGCAGAATGGTAGCTACATCATACTGGTGGTATGAGTACATTGCCCCAAGTCACTGGCGGAGCATCCATATAGTCAGAGGGACCGTTCAGTCCCCCCCCCCTCCAGCTGAAGGACTCAAATTGCCTGTCGGCGCCCTTTTTAGGCATTAACCGTATTTAGGCATAGGGTATCTACCTACTTTAGAAGCGCCCCTACCGGCCATGCTCGCCCCTCTGACTGAATTCCCCAGCCCCGCCACTGCCTTAAGTACAAGTGCAACGATGAGTACAATACACAGTACGAGTAATAGTATAGAAAGTCTTTACGAGCAGGCCTAACTGTTCTGTAAAATATCCGTGGTTAGGAGTCATAGACAGCAGCGTAGCCAGTGTGTGAGGATGGGAAAAAGCCAAAATTTTCCACCAAAATTAATTCCCCGAACTTACAATGTTATTAATTATTCCGTTGCAAAAGATTCGTCGATTTTGGTTTGAAAAAGTGTGTATGAGGCTTAAGTGGAAACGCTAGTACTTTCCCCTGTGAAAAACCTTAAGGAAAACTGAGCGCATAGATGCAAAGTGATGCTATATGTTTCAATATTTTAGAGCGATTACTTGAATTGTCTTTCAAAACAATTTCTTTCCATTATTGTGAAAATAAAAATGTAATAATGTAATTTTTTCGTAGTTGAGTTTTCCAATAAGGTTGCTAGGCTGTGGAACTTAAGTCTCCTACCCCACCATCTTAACGATTCCTTTGAAGTGATTTTATGTATTCATGACCCTCACCGGAAGAGAAAGTATATCACAAGTGCTGTAACTAGTGATATCATAGAGATTACGCAGCCAATGGTAGTCAGTACAGATGAAGCTACTCGTCCTTTCTGTGGGTGAACAGAGAAACAAATGGTTAAAATATAAATTGGAAGATACTATTTGATTTATGTTTTAATTTATTCAAGAAGTCAAGGAAAAAAAATAAATCACCCAAATTTAAGATATAAACAAAACAAAGAAAAGTGTTTATAGATTCCTATTTAGGACTATTTCTAAAAGAGTCGTGATTCACCTTTGTCACTAATTTGCTCTCTCCCAACATCTGCAGAACTGCAAAGCTGGTGGCGTGGCTGCAATTCATTTTGCAGATAAGTTCTGCCTCGTCACACCGTGAATTACACCCAGCGTAACTCCATTGCACGCCTCTCCTTTATTAAGTAAGAAAAGGAAAGACATTAAATACGAATAAGACAGGCAGTGCAATATATCACTCGAATTAAGGGCCATAAAGAGGGATAGAAGGTAATCATAACTCAGGTGGTGTGTGTACTTTTATGCACCGTTCTTCCCTACAGTGACGTTTATAGCAAGCCAAATGCCCAATAATTCGATAAATTTGGTTTATCGACCGATAAACCAGGTTTATCGACCGATAAACTTGGTTTATCGACCGATAGACCAGGTTTTTCGACCGATACACTTGGTTTATCGACTGAAAAACTTGGTTTATTGACCGATAAACCAAGATTATGGGTCGATAAACCGAGTTTTTCGAATTATTGGGTATTTGGCGTCGATAAACCAAGTTTACCAACCGATAAGCCAAGCTTTTTGATAAACCTGGTTTATCAAATAGATAAACCAGGTTTATCAATTGGATAAATCAAGTTTATCACCAATGAAGTGATAAACCTGGTTTATCAAACCGAAAAACCAGGTTTATCAGCCGATTAACCAAGTTTATCTTTTGAAAAACCAGGTTTCTCGACGCCTAATGCTCATTAATTCGAAAATCCAAGTTTATCGAATTGATAAACCAGGTTTATCAAATTGATAAACCAAGTTTATCGACTTTTTAAGTGGGAAACTCGATAAACCTGGTTTATCGACCGATAAGCCAAGTTTATCGAATTATTGGGCATTTGGCTTGCCATAGTATGACGTTCGTGAATTCGGACACCGGAACACCCTCATGACCCTTGACCTGTACTATGTAATAGTAACTCTGAACTCGCTTATTGGTTACGAGAACATTTGCCACGTGGTTACACCTTTTCAAAAGTGGGAGGGGGTAGGATATGACCTTGAATACAGCTTACGCGAATACGAAGACCTAAGGGCGTGGGGAACTTTGGATCGTAAGTGCTCTGTTGCGTGATCCGAGATAATATCCCACCTTCCTGGTCACTAAGCATACATGGCAACAGTTCAATCGCGCGCCTACAATGTCAGATGTTTATGAATGAAAGTAGCTGTTTTCCCAATTTTTGCATTTGATTTTATTCTTTCAGCCATTGAAAGCTATAGAATCTGGCATACGTCTAGAAAGTTTTATAAGGGTGCTGGAAAAGAGGAGGGGCAAAATATGCAATATGCCCCACCTCAGAAGTGGGAAACATGTTCCTCTCGCCATTCCCCTGTTGACGCCCATGCAAGAATTATCCCAGGGATTGTTATTTTAAACACTTAAATTTGCATAGATTTCCACTTCCAGCTAATTAAAAGACATTAAAGGGTAAATTACAATTACGTTAATCCTGAATTTGCACTTGTGGTTCTGCAAATTATGGGTGAATGAGTTAAGTCACATTCATAAGTCTAGGCAGTATCTGATGTGCTAAATATAATGTGAAAGGTACTTGTAAGTGAACTGAGACGAACGTGTTATGTTGATGTTTTATTATGAAGGGATCATTCACTTGCAGAATTTAGTGCGATTTGGTAACGAGCTCGTAGTCTTGATAATTAGCTAACTCTGTGTCTTGATTCGGGCAGCACATCTTAATGAAAATTCACCGATACATTCACATGGAGAATTTGATCACGATGTGATAACGACTTCATCATCTTATAAAAGGGCAGTATTTAAAATTATGAGTTCACAATATGTCTCATAGGAAATGTTAGCCAGCTAAAATTACGAGAAAAACTGAAAAAGGGCTTGTAGTACGTACCTTTGAGAGGCTTTTCGAGTGACATTTAACTCTTGTAACTAGTGAAATTTTTAACCCGTCAAAAATCAGCCTGAACAGACTCAAATTTCATTCGTTTTCTTTCTACCCCAAAGGAAATGGAATAAAGACTCTGTATCCATTTGCATTTAGAAGTTTCGATGTTTACCTTGCACATTTTGTTCAACATTCAACATCCTGGTACTTTTTTTTCAAAATTTTCTTCACTTCTTCACTTCGACCTTATTGAGAAGTTCTATATCCATTTCTCGATGACAAGATTTTAGTTGGCTAAACTTCACTGATTTATTATCACGTTTTAGCTTCGGGTGACAGACTGAATTGAGGGCGCTATTAAACGAACACTGCCATACATAAAAAAATATCAGAGACTGATTTGCAACTCATTAGCAACGTTTGTGAAAAGTCCACCCCATTTTGTGACTCTCTTATGGATATAAATGTCTTTTCCAAAACTTTCAATATTTCCTTACCCGTCTGAAATGTTCACCTTGTCTTCTTCAAAATAATATGGCGCCGGATTTTTCGTCGTACTCTGTGAGTGAATATATGTCAGATAAGACCAAAGTTGCTCTTAAAAGGAAACAAATAGTTGTGTTTGATGACCGGCTCGTTGCCGCATCAACTGGATCACGATAACCATGCTTACCCAATAGCTATTTTTGCAGATAACTTAGCCTAACAACAATAGCGTTAAGTTACAACAATGACTGCTTCAATTAGCCTAAGATATTAATTATACGATGCTCAAAAAAAATTAGCAAAATTGCTGACGTCATTTTTGTGATTAGCAAAATAATAGTTAACATCGCTACTGCTTTAATTGTAAAACCTGCCATAAAGCATACAACCACCGTGTTTAACTATTCCCCTAAAATATGGTCCTAGATAAAGAAGTAGAAATAGTAATTATCTATCACATGTGCATGTTGTTTGCTACATGCCCACCTCGTAATAAGCTCATAAGAAACACAAAGTTACGTACCTTATACGGAATGGTGACTATCACCCTCCTAATATCTGGCACGTTCCCACGTCCAGCACCATTTGGTAATATGCGCACTGTCAATATAGAACTTACAACATTGTAAAGGAAGATATCTCCCTCATTTGTGGACCCATTACGAATGCTGCCCTCACTTCCGTTTCTGTGAGCGACTGAGGCTACGACCAGAACGTCCGTTGCTGTATCTGCAGTGACAACGTATCCTAAGAATCATGAGTAGTATCTCGAAAACTTACATGATAATAGTACGTTAGTAGGTTAGTAACTAGGGACGTTCTTTTGGTAGGAGAAAGATTCAGTACTCAAAATTTAGACTTGAGTGTATGGTGGAATTAATATGAATCCCATCAACCCCACTGGGTACGGGCCTGACGTTAGAGACTAGGTTCACCCTTTATCTTGAATCATATACCGTGAATTTAGGATTCCAGAGCATCTACTCCATCAGTAATATATCTTTTGGACAACATAGAATAATTAACTGCAACTGCGTAGATCACCTGTTGCACTGTGAAAATCTTAGCCTCTGAAAACGTGAGAAGTGGAGGATGGTGGTGTCTAAGAACTTTTCCGACACAAGGTGTGGGGGGGGGGCTGATATTTGTAAAACTCTCCTTACATTCGAAGACAGTGAAAATTTGTCTCATTTTAACCCACCGCAAGCCTAAAAACGTCAACCACCTCCTTCTTTTCTTTTAAATGGAGTGGTCTAACGGAAAGACATTTTTCATGTTTTCAAATTTACAAGGACGAATTTTCCTTGACTTGTCTCGTATTGCATCTATATTTAGATACATGACAAGGGAAAAAAGTGGTAAAATGTGTATAGACCTAGCACCAATACATGCCATATAGTTGTGTCTTACTACCAGGGCTACTGCAAAAGTCGCCGGATGGTCAACTTTTGTTGACCAGCTATAATGCTCAAAACGTTCATTAAATTGTATTTATATAAAGCGAGAAAAAATAGCGAAAATGTTACCCGGGCAACACCAGTATTTAACCAACGACATATGTCCCGTTATGCTAAATCACCAAAAGTGTTTGAAACTAGACTGATTTTCCGATACTACGTCTTACTCCCTGCACTCGTTCCCGTGTTTTTTTTTCATATTTTCTTGTACTTAAAATTTTTAGCATTACTTTTGGAATCCAAACATGGTCTACATTGCACAAAATCGCATTCTTAATTACACAAATATGTCAGTGTAGTTACACGTCTACTATCCGTAGGCATTTGGTGTTCATGGGAGGCCTCCAGTCTCCTCAAATCAATCATTGATGGCATTTATTATTTACTGAATATCATTTTAGCCAGTTTTTACCCATGAACAGTTGCAGGGCACATGTTTGTCTTTAGAATGGCCTCTCTTTGGGTGACCGGAAAGGGGAAGTTGTCATGTTAGCTTGGCAGAACTTGCGCTAGGAGGGAGAAAGAATGTTATGCTCCTACCCTGTGGAGGAAGGCTGGCCCCGTCGGGGAAGGCTGGCCCCCGTCGGGGAAAATTTTTATTTCGTCGGAGTGCCTAATTTACTGGATATGATAAAGAATGTAAATCCAGACAGGGCCAGTCTTAAAGACCATTAAATCTTTTTGCTCTTAAAAAGGGAAAATTTGTTAAAGAGCTGGCCCAAAAATTTTATTCAATAAAAAGCAAAAGTTTCAAACATTTTTCAACTAAAACTCAAAATGGGCAATTTTCTTTTTTCAATTGAAACCAGAAACTTCATTTGGCTTCCCCCTCCTGAAAATTGTGGGCTTCGGGTTGCTTCCCTCTCCTAGTCGGGGAGCTCTCCCGTCGGGCAAATCCTGGCACCACTAAGCAGCTTGATTCATCAAGAGTAGTATTAAGTCGCAGTGACTTGAGGGGCAGGGGGTCATTTGGGGAAATAAGAAGGTGGGGCCCCCACCTATGGAAATTTCTGAGCTCCTGTCTACACCGTTGAATCGCATCTTGCTAATATTTTGAAAGTCCCAACATTTTGTTTGACATCACAGTTTCTTATGAATCACTCTCTCTCTCTCTCTGTTTGAAAATGGAAAACCACTCTTGGAGGAATTAAAACCGCAAACTCTCTTTTACCTTCCCCTCGGAGCCGACTCTGTTTGCTCAGCTTCTCTTTGAGGCATGGCTGAACAAAGAATATGCCTTACAGCCTACTACCCAAGCAATCTTTTTCCAAGCCTAGGTAGTAATTTTCGAGAGTGAAATTTCATTTTTTAAAGTTTGAACCAGATCTTGTTGATCTGAATTGCCTTGTGCCCCCCCATCCGTGCCCCCATCCGTGCCCCAAGCTACAATCCTAGATAAAATTATTGGGACATTTCTGGACCTGTCACATATTTTCAGCATGTCTTTCCTTCCACCCCTTATTTAATGATGAGGAAACGAAGGGCCCCCTCTTTTCTTCAGCGTTCAACTTTCATTCACCTTCAAAACCAACACTGAGGTGGATTTGTCCAGGAGTTGTAGCTCGTGATCGCCCTGTTTAGATTCTTACAGTGAAGTCATAGTTGTGAAATTGTGGGGGAATAATCAAAATATTGCTGATATTTCCCCTGAGTGACCCGCGGCTTCTGGTCAGTGGCCAAGGGCCTAAATACATTTCCCCAAGTACTCTCAGAGAGAGAACGTTATGTACACTTGTGAAAATGATGGAAATGAATGATTCATTAATGTTCACCCATTACCACAGATACGGTAGTATAAATGTATAGGACTTTACGTTACCGTTCGACAACTCAATTCCACCACTGGGAATTTGGATGCTGGCATCAGGCTGGCTACTATTAGTACTATTCACGCTGTCATCTTTAGGACTGATAAATTTGTACCCTTGTTCCCTCAAGTTCTTCACTCCTAAGGAAGCGAATGTCAAGTCTAAAAAATACGAAATTTATTGAAAAAATGAAATTATTTTGGCCAACTTTAATGGAATAGTGTTAGCCCAACCTTAAGAAGTACAACCCTCGATTTTCTGCGTTGCTTCTATTGCTTATAGTCATTCTGTTAGGCCTACTTGATAAACTTTCTGTGAAAAGAATTTCAAATCTGAGTAAAAAAGGTTGATTTGGAGACCATAGGTCATGAAGTTGTAATTGATAAGCCCATGGCAAAAATTGTAACTTAACCAAAATCTTTACATTAAGGGCTACCTTTTCAAAAAATGTTTTCTTTTCCCATCAAAACTGAATTATATTGTGGAAATTGGGTAAATGAACGCGATGACCATTTGTTATTTTATAAAATTAAGTACGATAATGTGCTTTACATTGAATTAATGCAAATAATCTGTGGGTAGCATACGTGTAGAGCTAAAGTAGGCCAAGGTCTTTACATACATTAGTGAAAACGACGTAACTCCCTCTCATATCTCTTATATATAAGGCAACATTCTGACTTATGTCAGCCAATACGATGTATCATTTAACAGCAATACTTTGACTTATTCATTTAAAGAGTGTATAAATCTTTGCGTTATACAAACAAAGTACAAACAAAGTTATTAAATATTCCAAAAAAAAAAAGATGTCAATATCATACATAAATGTTACAGTCAATGCAAGCAATCAGAGATCGCATTTGAGGTGACGTCACAGACTTTTCACCATATAAATTTCTGAGAAAATAAGCTCCCTTTGATTTTGATTAATCTTCTACTGTATTCGACCTCCTGTTCTTGACCGACCCGGAACATGACGAGAACATGGGAACTCGTTCTGCAGTGTCGAACACGAACTAGTACTACAGTACAGGTAGGCTACAGCTACCATAGACACACGGGCTGTAAACTTATCATCATGGCATCGAACTTCATAGCACCTTATTTTCTAGAACCTCAAATAGAGTACATGCATGATATTTATGTACATCCTGTTGGTAATTAGTTCACCAGCGGTAAACGAAAGGAATATTGTGTAGCCTATGTAGACCTACGGTATTTACTCTACAAACGTCACTCTCGGTACATAGGCCCTACCGTGCCGCCCATACCGTTTATTCAAATTTTCACTATTAACTTCTTTTTTTCGTAAATAGCCCACAAGTTTGCTGTTAGGTCATTTACCCTGTCGCGTATGTTTGGAAAATGGCATTTCTACGAAGGGCATTGTGCTGAGATTTCCCTAGCATTTCTTCCGTGAGAAGGCATCGCCGCCATCTTTGTTTTTGCTCGTTCTCGCTGCACCACCAACCGAGGTGGTGTGGGATTTGGGTGCAAGAAAAGTTTGCGAACGTGTTCTTTTATGATCTACTCGTACGAGAACACTGTTCTCTATTCCAGAACAGGGTGTCGAATACAGCCTTAGAGTGCATCGGATTCTATCGATAGGAAAATAGTAACATATATCTTTTAGAATAACTGTGAAGAAACGACCAATTGAAATTTGTATATACCGGTACTTTGTCATCAAGGTCAGTGCCTTTTAATTGCATGATGTCTATATTTACTTCAAACGACTGCAGGTGAAGATACATGGGCTGTAAAAATTCTGCAGTCAAAGATG
Source organism: Holothuria glaberrima (assembly GCA_009936505.3). NCBI lineage: Eukaryota > Metazoa > Echinodermata > Holothuroidea > Aspidochirotida > Holothuriidae > Holothuria > Holothuria glaberrima. The sequence continues at coordinate 21,122 of WURT03065603.1, forward strand.
GTCATCAGTAACGTGAGACATCATTTTGACTTGATTGGTCAAACGTTTTTTGATATAATGGTAATCATTATATTTTCACTACATCAGTTTTACAGTGTATGGGGGCACTAAAAATAGCCGTGTTCTGACGTGAGTCTGCAAGACAGACCTGATACTGCAAGGTGCCGGAAGGCTCTAACCAGGATCTGACGGTTGTGGTCCTCACTTTCGCAGGATCATATACCAAACAAGAGCGATTTCAATTTGTTGTAGCAATTACGCGACGGTGATGAAATTACCGTGGACATGCTGTGTTTCTCCCTACATACACCTTAGGCTACAACATGCGTGTCATATGGTTATATTAACCTTAGAATGCCACGGGGAAATGTATTGTATCCAACAAGATAAATTACGTGCTTGCAGCTTCCACAAAAGGCAGTCAAGACGCTTAGAACTATGAAGCAATCCATAGAGGTGCATACATCATCTTCCTTGTACTATTTTGATAATTACACTCTTTTGGCAAAAATTTAGACCACATTGACTTATGACATCAAATGACTTTTGACCCATGTACCATGTGCTATTTCAACTTCTTTTAGCATTATTCTCTACATACCATCTGATATAATGATAACTCGATAGGCAGATAATGGGTAACTAATTTTCGGGCATTTGACCTCTGACCTTTCACATATGCCGTAATTAATTACGCTGACTTGAGTTTACATGCAAGCCCCTTTCCACTAAGTTTTTACTCTATCGGACTTAAATCGACAAGGAGTTCGGGACACATTGTTGATCACCGTCTGACAGGCCTATGCAAATTTAACCAGGATAGGGGTTAAAAGTTTTCCATATACATTTTCTGGTTGGAAGTGATCACGAAATCCCGGTCAGAGAAACATTTTCTGGATAAGGCAACGACTCTTTGTAACATCTTCGTTAAAATTTGACATTTTCCTGGTTAAATTTGCACAGGATCTCCTGGTAACTTTAACCAGGAAATGTATGGAAAACTATTGACCCCTATCCTGGTTAATTTCTTCTGGATGTTTTATGAAAACAAAAAAGATTAAGATGTTCCTACAGGATCAGGACACTTCTAAGTCGCAGAAAGCTAGAACAAAAGAAAAATGGCAAAAAGGAAAACAACGATTTAAATTTAATTATTTTTAATTAAATTTTAAAATTTTAATTGAAGTTAAATTAAATTTATATTTACTGCTTACTCCAGAAAAAAAAAGAATACACATGGATGACGACTGATGCCAGCCCTTGGAGCTAGAATTAACCACTACGTGCAAAACAGAATTACCCAACTATTTATAAAGGGTGGCACAGAACTAATGTTCTCAATGAATGCGAATTTTATATAATTGATCTACTAACCCCTTCATATACTCTCATTTGAACACGCCTCTGTCACACTAGAATGTTTGCATTTATTATTTACCTATGTTTCCAAGATCAAGACTCTGTTGAGTTCCAGTTGGAACTGTTGTATTTTCGCCAAAAATAGACTCTATAATTTTGTAAACAGTTCCAATCTCATCCTGTAAAAAAAAAAAAAAAAAAAAAAAAAAAAAAAAAAAAAAAAAAAAAAAACATTATTTGGAGTTAGACGGCTGCCATAGTAGCAAATTCCTACGACAGAACCGGGTGCAGGAGAAATAAGCAAAAGTTTCTCTCCAAGAATCTGCAATTTTTCTTTCTAAATCAGGGTTTGGAGTGAGAAATTTAGTAAGTGGTATAGGCGTCCAATGAGAATCAAGAACCGTGGACGTAGGAGCCCAATTTGATTTTGGAGGAGGGGGGGAGGGCTGTAACGACCTGCCCGAAAAATGCAACCAAAATTTTTTCGCTCGCTTTGCCCGCGTTCAACAAGTTAATTTACGTATTATATCGCTTATTACATCACAATGATCGCATGCCAATTACATTCAATTACTTGCCGTGTTATTACCTTTCACTTTTGGTTATATTTTTTGCGATGATAATAATCAGTGGCATAGCCACAATGTATCTCACGGGGGCCATGCAGTATGTTGTGTGATTGCTGGCCGGGGGGGGGGGGGTCTAAGGGGAGGGCCTCTTTGAAATTTTTTGAAAAAATAGGTGTCCTAACATGAAATCAGATGTCAGATATGCTACCTTTGAAGTAAAATTTGTGTTAAAAAATTTATATATATATATATATATATTTACATCAGTAAGGGGGTGGCGTGGATGGCCATGCCATAAATACGCCACTGGTAGTAATAATAATAAGTTGAACCATTGAAAACAAACTGGTGAATTACCGAATGTATAGGTACTGGTGCAATTCAAATCAGAACTTATATTTAAATTACCCGAAGGAAGATTTTTACACTTTTGAGTTCCTTTAACTACATCATTGCAATTTACTTTTCTTTCAGTAGGTGCCCATACTACCCAAATTTTCACAGAAATTTTTGGTTGGGGCTGCATCCCCAGCGCCCACCCTCTACACCTATGTTACGAATGTTCTTCACAATCGGAGGGCAAAGGAGAAATGATTCAAAACAATTGTAAAAAACAAAGACATCATAATGCATTAAATATTGGAAAGATATCATGATAAAGGTGTGTGCCGACTTATATTGCTGGCTAAAAGTTCTCATTTTCCAAATCCGAAAGTAAAGTTCGATAAGGCCGAGATTCTTTGAGATAAGTTAGAGTATGAGGAAAAAAAAACAGAGAAGATGAAACCTTAAAATAAGATGCAAACACTATTTTGTGAGCGTGTGATCTATTTGTTTTTAGTATCAGCAGGGCCTTCGGAACGGAGGGGGGGGGGGCTACGTAACCCCCGCTAATTTTTAAATAGAAGATTTTATTGTCTTAAAACGTCCAAAATTACTTGCAAATATGTACAAAATCGGAATTTGAAAGACTCTGCCCCTTCATTCTCCAACTGATAAGTTGGGTTAACAGAAACACAGTGGCACAATGATGATAATAATGAAGTATTCGGCATGTTTTAGACACAAAGTTGTGTATCTGCGTGTATTGCAGAGGGCGGGCTTTTAAAACTGGTCTTTTGAACCAATAAAATATTAACCCGTTATTGTTTCAAACACCAAGGTGTTTAAAGAGGCTCAGTGTGTTATAATCGTGTTAAAAATTGAATGCCAAGCTGTGAGCACCCTATCTACTGCAATATAGACCTTATGCATACGACGTCACAGAACAGAAAGTGGTTCCCCGAGGAAGGCAAGCGCATATCATTGCAACTAATACCAACAAATGCAGACAGCTGATTTGTGTATCAGGGTATACGTGAATAGTCTTCTACGAGCACTTGCATTGTCTACGTCGTGCGTGCAGAGTGTTTCATTGTTTTCCCTTCACAATGACGTCGCGTGACGTCAGTGCAAAATTTCTATTCTCCAATCCCCAGCCCTAACCTCTGGCAGTGTAACTTCCTGTAAGGACCCAATGCCACATTTTTCATTTATTTTTACCTCTGTGATGTCAACCGTTCCATTCCTGGATAGGTTTGAAAATTCTTCATTTACTTTTTCTCGAACCTCCATGACCTGCGAAAAAGAATAAAGAATAATAACTGTCGATGTAAAACATAAGTAAGGGAAGAGGAAGCAGAAGATGACGATTGAGATTAGGAGACGGAGGATTAGAATTAGTATAAGGATTAGGGAAAAGGAGATTTGATAGTAAGCAGAATTAGTAATAGTAGGATAAGAAGGAATAAGGTGTGCATTTGTCATTAAGAGAAGAAGAAGGACAAAAAAAACGCCCAGTAAGGGACTGACATTGCTGACGGATAAGGTTAAGGAGACAAAACTTTATGATTAAGATAAGGATTTAGAACAAGAACAGGAGAAGAAGAAGGCTAAAACGGAATAGGATTAAGACTTTGATCAGGACTGGTCAAGGAGAAGGAGGATTAGAATGACGATTAGAATGGGGACCAAGATCATTCGGATTACGATAAAGATGAAGAACAGGAGGAGGAAGAGAGCTGAGATCGGGGTTTGGCAAGGAAAGGAGAAGAAGTGTTTAAATATACTTACGATCGGTGCTTCTGTACCTGTTGCAAAGAAGAGAGAGATGGTAGGGTAATGCAGGTCACTCCATTATTTACATTCAGTACAGATATTGAGGAAATGTTGCCACTTTTACGTCTATTCTCTTTACCTGTGCTACGACTGTTTGTTTCGAAAGCAGTGCAGAATTGAACCACTTAACCAATATTTACCGTTCCCGTCCTCTTTCTGCAGCCATAATACAAAAGGAGTGGGACTGGGAAACATTACAATTGACATCCTGAACGTCCTTTGAGACTGGAGGAAAGCAAAAATTGTCCCGCCTTAACAAAAAGTCCCTACCACTGGTGGTGTAGTTAGTTAGTTAGATGAGGTTTTACGGCTCAGTTTCTAACCACTGTTGGTGTAAAACAATTATCAAAATGGATGGTCTGAGCACCTGAAGGCGCCTTTGTTGAATAAATAACAAAATATTTGGCCTGGTCAAATAGGGTTCATTTTGCCCCTAAATGGCCAATTTTCCTTTTCCGAATAGGGGATGCAGCCCCTCCCCGCATCGTATGCTTATAGTTGTAGAGGAAAGCATCTAGTGACCAGTGACTGTGCTATGAGGCATGGGGGAATTTGCCACCCCATTTTCTTCTTTACCGTTCTTCCCCCCTCCCCCCAACAAAATCTGGTACTTATCGAAAGTATGTAGAGCTATGCTATTCGGATGAATTAAAAGCAGCCTCCAACGGACTGCATTTGACTCTGTTTTAATAAAATAACTCAAAAATGCATTTTCCTGGACACTTCCCCTATTATCCATACTCGTCACAATAGACTTTATGCATACGACGTTACATAACAGAAACTGAGCCCCCAATAGATTCAAGCACGTATCATTAACGACCTACCCCAATAAAAGCAGGCAGCTGATTCGTGTATCGGTCGGATACGCCCGTAGTCTTCTACGGGCGTGTGCGAGGTCAACGTACGTCGTGCGCGCAGTGTGCCTTACTGTATGCCCCCAAAATGACATCACGTGACGCCAATGCATAATCTCTATTGGGCAAGGTCAACTTCCCTCCGGTAAGTTTGAGTGATAATGTGATGTTGCTGCACGAAAGCCCCCGCACAACCTTCAGCATTATCCCGTTTTTGCGTTCACAATTCACGCACATCATCAACTCGAACGACTGTTATTTCAAGTCGAGCTATTATTACAAAAGAGTGTTCACATTGTATTTTTAGCAGTGTGTTTAATGCAGATTAAACGCTCCTAAAACTAGAGCCTAAAGGCTCTCCCTTGAGTTCCACCGATAGAGAACTCCCTTAGCGCTCCCCGGGGTAATTAGTTCAGCTTAATTCAGTCCGATGTTAAATGATCCTAATCCTTTAACATTTTCAAAATAGAGTAAAACACGATATCCTTAATACATAACTTGTTTATTGAGCAGTGAAACTGAATTTTAACATCATTCTTTTCTTCCACTATGCTGGGTTTTTGTGTTTCTAAACATGTACTCCTTCCAATATGTTACTTTTATTTATTGTTATTTGGGTCACTAGTCTAGTTAACAGATTTCTCTTTTTTTAGTGTCTTTCAAAAGATTTCTTGCTATTTTTGTTATGTGTATCAATGTTGTTTATGTACTCTTCTGAAATCTTCATCATTTTTAAATTGAATTGAATAAATGATAATTTAAATGTTGAATGGCAAACGTGTCAAATAACGACAAGAATGTCAAATTTGATACAGTGGATCTGATAACAAATTCTTGAAAATTATATACAACACTGGCCTAGCCACCGGTGGGATTTGGAACATCCCGTCCCCCAAGATTTGTTTCTCGATATAGTCAAAAACAAAGGATGTTTCTTCAGAATTGTTACTTGAAAACTTACTTGAAAAGTTACTTTGACTTTGTCGTAGATGTCTAGGGAGGGCACGAGGGCATGGGGGGCGCGTGCCCCAGTCGAAAAGTTCTGAAAATTTTAAAATGATCCCAAAAGGCGTATCAGCTATAGATTTCTGTAGTGGGTAGGGTGAGGTGTTTTTCGACCGAGTGATGGATCTAGGGTAATTATTGTCTATCAAAATGTTTCTCAAACTATCAGAATTTTCGCAAATCTCTCGCAAACTGTCAAAATTTTCGCACCCTTCGCGCGCTTCAAACCTACCACAATGTTGTTCTCATTATCGATATCTTCCGAAAGGAACTCCCAGAGAAGCACAGCAGCAAAAGTCCAAAGCTGTTTACGAATTACTAGGTAAAAGACTGGCTTCTTGAGTGCCATGTATGTTATTTCGGCAATGTGTCTCGATGCAGATTCAGAATGCAGGTTTTGTAATGGAAATCTTATGTAACGAAAAATTTCGTAGCGCTCCGCGCGAATGCGTCACGGTTTCCATTCCATCTCGCGACCATCATGTCTCGTATTTAGGGGCTATTGAGCCATGGGCCCCCTCACTGATACCGGGTTGTTTTTAGTTCCTAAAAATGGTAAAAAATTTTAACAGAAAATTTTACTTGAAAGGTAGCATATGTGGCACCAGATTGCATGTAAGGACACCCAATTTTTCAAGGTGAGGTGAGGGGGAACACCCCTTACCTTACACTCCTCCCCCAGGCCGGCGATCACACAGCATACTGCATGGCAACCCGTCAAAACGCAACTGTAAGCATTATGTCACTGCCCCCATTTTATTGCCTCTTTCACCTAACCAAAAATTAAAATTCACTAAAATATGGACACTATCCAGTCACATATATCACCTCCAAAAATATACAAAAGATAGCACCATTTTGCATCTAATCAACCTTAAATTCACAAAAAATCCTCCCTCCACTTAGACCCCTCCCCCAGGACGGCACCTTTATATAGTGACAAAGGAAGGATCCCCATCGCTGTGCACTAACGCAGGGCACATAAAATAAGGGGAAATTTAAGCCAACATTGCTGGTGCCCCCCAATCACCAAAGTCTGGCGGCGCCACTGAGCCCCCATGAGACAGAATATTTTGCTTTAAGATGCAATACGATTTCGGGCAAAAGTGCTCAGCGCCCCCCCCCCCCCACCACCTTCCACTGTAGAGTAATCCTGTATGCTTATGTCAAATGTTTCATTCTAACGTCTGTCCATACTGTTAGTATAGACCAGAGCCTTCAGGTATCTCGCTCTCTGGCCCACCGGCGTTGTCCGTGGCTCCCAACGGATGTTCTCAATTTTGCCCTAACACTTCATGCCGTTGATGATGGAGCGACGAAGAGTTTTGCCCTCCCTCAGCTCTGAGTCGGCATTGTTAGGAACCCTCTTCCTGTCACCCCAACGCGGCATTTAAAAAGCAATCTCCACCCCTCACCATAAACATATACATGCCAGTTTAACAAGTACATTAAAATTATGAATTTTGTTTATCAGTGGGAAAATCTGGTTTAAATAGTTTAATATGTCTGTGCCAGAGTGAAAAGTCACGTTTCACTAAAAATTAAAGGATACTGACATAATAGACGTGTGTTAAACGAGTTTTGTTCACAGAATATATTTCAAGCAGCAATATCTTTGATACACATGAATAACTAATGAAATCTTAGCTGTTTGCAGTGTAAACTGGGTCTTGCTTGAGCGTAATCGATTTTTGTATGTAGACTATGAACGTGCATAGACATAGTCGAACAAATACATAAATGTTAGTTGTGCATTTGCTGCAAACAGCATACGCAGTGTCAACAGTGACACCGTCTATATATTTGTCCACTCAAAAATACTACTCATTTAATAAGCTATTTTTAGAGAATTATCTGCCCCTTTTACAAATAAATATTGAATAAAGTGATATAAGGCAATATTCTCGCAACAAGCCGGCAAAAGACTTGGAGTGAATTAAACTGACGCAGCCTGCCATTGTTCATTGTGTATGTGAGGATGAACATTTTCAATTTGAGGAAATATTCCTTAGAAACGGACAAAAGTCGAACGTTACCAAGATTTCTGTATGAACTTTTTTCCTGTCAATTACATACGATTATGGTACTTGGCTACTATGGGAGTATAAAATATGCGTAATAAGATCATTTTGACGATAAGTAGCAATTTCCTGTATTTTATAAACCTGATTTAACTCAAGTCTTCTTTCTCATTCATAGCCAGGTTCGTAGCCAGACAAGGTACTGAAGGGGTTAAAATGGCTTCCAGGGAGAGGGGGTCGAAAAATTTTGCAGAGGAGCAGATGTATAAAAATGCATTAAGTCAACGGCATCTTGAAAACTTTCTAGGGGGCGAAAAATTTTCAAGGGGGGATTCGGCCCCTTTTCCCCCCTTGACTCCTGGCCTGCTCATAGTCATCCTAAACCCGACATGTTGGAAACAGACGCAGATACACACTCACTGACCTACGGTATTAAAGCCAGGCAGTGTTACGCACACAACGTACTATGTATATGCACTTCTACAGATGCATATCAGTAACCTGAATATCGCATGCAAGCCACGGACGAAATTTTAATTATTTTTTAGGGAGCACTTATAAAACAAGATTAGTAACTGGCTCATTCTGGGGTCTCACTGGACTATTTTTACTATTTTTAGTGACAATTCAGTGATAAGGAAGGGAGGACGAGTTTGGAACTTTTTGCCCTCCTCCACATCTCGGGAGGGGGGATCATTCATCGCCCTTGTATTTTAAACGCTGATACAAGTTCTCCGTTCTTCACTTGAAGCACTAACATGGAGTCGTAAACAAAGCCTAAGGTTACGTGAAATGTCTCTAGAAATATCTCGCTTGATCTCAATGGTTACATTGGCCTTTCTTGTTGTGTTTCCATTTTCTTGTTTTTTTTTTTGTTTTTTTTTTTTTTTTTTGTTCAAGAAATTCCAGAAATAAACTGTTAAAATCTGAAAATGAGACTTTAAACTATATGTTACCTTAAAATGGCATTCATAGAGTGCTTAATAAGTGTATCACAAGATCGCAGTTTTACTTATTGTACTTTAAGGGCAAGGTGTATAAAGAGGGGTGGTGAATGGGGTAGGTGTATAGAGAGGGGTGGTAAAGGGTTGGCCCTAGGGTGGTTACAAAGATCTCAATTTTCTTTCATAAGATGATATTATATAACATGTCATGCAACATTCGTGCTTGAAAATTTTCAGTTAATTTATTTTCTGTGAAAAGAAGGAAAAATATAAAAAAAAAAAGAAAAACGGGCTCGTAAAGCCTGTAGGCAAGTCTTTTGTGTTTTGTGTTTGTACTCTGAATATGTCTTTTGACAAGACTTCCAATTATTGAACGGCATCACGTGCGGGCGTTTATTAAAAGGCTGTCAGAGGGCTGGAGACCCATGTCATATCAGAGACTTTAAAACGACGCGATGTTGCATATCCCCAACCGCTACCCTGTTACTCAGGTTCCGGACAGAGGGGGCGGGGGGAGGGAATCTATATAAGCGTGAGGGAAACAATCATAAGTATTTTGACAATTTATTTTACATTAGAAGAGTTATTTATTATATTGATTAATAGTTTCGATTACTCCCGCCATTTCATATCTTTGAAAAGAAATGATGGTACTGTCTGGTTCGGGTCTTTCCCCCTTCCCCTTAGAACCATTCCTTTCCGATTTGGGCCCTTGTTTCCGGGAGGCTCGCTGCATTTTCACTTCGATTCGTTTCACTCTACTGATGCCAGCTCTCCCCTATTTTTAAAGTGATCACAAATAAAATTGGTCTCTTGATTTGGCAAGAAGATAATCATTTAGCAGCAATTGAATAAGATTGTCAATACCATTCATCTGTTTAGTCACCATCAGGAAAATAACACCTCCATCTGGAACACCAGGACGACACTGAAACTGCATCTGGGACTACCTAGTTCAAACTAGGAAGGTGGGATACTTGATATAAACAAATAAATTTGTTTATTTGCTGTCTGTCATACAGTATTGGCTGCATATGTCAGTCCCCTTCCCTAGTTTCAGCCCTTATTTCGCCGTACCTGTGCATATGGTCTTCATGAAAACAAGACGATGCTCACGTAAGCATTGGATTTTTCCAATGATTTTTCGCACATAGTTGGCAAGGTTTTCATAATACTGTACCAGTGCAGGGGCGTAACTACCCAAAGCAGCCCCTAGGGCAAACACTGAAATGGCACCCCTCCCCCTCCCCGCATCATACTACCAGTCCAAGAATTATACACACCCTAGTCCCCAAGTTCGTCAATTGAGTTATTATGGTAAGAGACTAAGTAACTAAAGCTTTATCTTTCTTGCTTTCGATGAAGCAATAGGTCGCTGATATGCTCAAAGTCACTGTTCGGTCTCTCCTTTTTCTACACTTGTACAGCGAGATCACTGGAGATCACATAGTATGCTTATGACTCATTGAGGCTCTCAAGTAAGGTAGTATCAGTTTCAATCATGCGTTCCTGACTTTCCTTTTTTTTTGGTTTTGAGGATCGACGCCCAGATGTGTGTGGTATCTTTCATGGAAATTATACTACATTTCATATCTGGCGAACAGTCTTTCCTGCTGAAAGTTGTCAGACTGTAAAAACAACAATCGTCTTTAGTTTTGCTGTTTTGTAATCGTGAAGACGGCTATTGCATAAAACTTTGATAGACTCGTCACACCAGCCTGAGTCGTTCTGAATACAGAGGCAGTGGAAGTGGAACAATTTCGGTGAACTCGTTGGGAGGGAAGATACAAGGCAATCTGGCGGAAAAGACCTGAATCGTATTCAGCTTACATTCGCGTGAAATGGTTTCTCATTCTGACGGAATTACATAAGAAGACGCATGCTATCATATTGCCGTGATAATCGAAAAAATATTCTACGCCTGATTTTTTTCAACTGAAGATTGCGCCCCCTCCGAGCGGCGCCCAGGGCACGTGCCCTTCCCGCCCCACCCTAGTTACCCCTCTGTACTAGTGGTAGCCATTCCTCTTATTTCCCTAATTCTCAATAAGTAACGACAAGGGGACGGGACCACTTTCCTAGAGGGGAGGGAGTGTGAACTTTTGCACGAACTTTTGACGACGTTTACCACTAAAAGTCCATAATTGGCAAATTTTCTGCTCAAATGAGGGAGGCCGGGGGACCCAGTCCTTTCGGCGCCTGGTAGGCCGGTAGTGGTGCCGCTGTATAGAGCATGAGAAGCACGGTCTCCCACAAAGATCTTATGAGAATGACTTGTTATATTCTTTCTGGATCATTAAATGAATTGTGTTCCCAGAGGGTTCATTCCAACTGCCCACTCTCTCCACTAAAAATCTTAGCGAAGTCTCCTTTTTCAATTAATACGTAGGT
>WURT03065615.1:0-13665 GCA_009936505.3 Holothuria glaberrima
ACCTACCAGTGGTGTTGCTATGAATGATATACATTTACCTTTTTAAGTGTAAATACACCCTTTTATTTTTTAGAGTGAATAAACTTGAACTGTGTAGTAAGAACGACAAGTTCTCCCATAATATTGTGTTATCATGGCAACCGATATTAAAGATCACACGACAGAGGGTCAAAGGTTTAAAAAGTATCAGTTGGCCACCCTGATTTTCTACAAACTTAGTGAAGTGGTGTCCTAAAGTGGGAAATTTAGTATCGTAGATAGTTAGTTGGTTGGTTGGTTGGTCGGTTGGTTGGTTGGTTGGTTGGTTGGTTGGTTGGTTGGTTAGTTAGATTAGGTTTTACGGCCAGTTTGTTACGTCGAACCCAGTAGTAAAGGTCAACGGTGTTGAAATGTTTTTCCATATGAATGATGTTCATTAGTGGCGTAAGTCGATACTTATTTAGAACTGTTTCTTAAGATATTACAAGCAAGATATTAAACTTCTATAGACCTTATGCCAAATAGTAGTTCGTAAAGCACCATGGGAAGGATATTTCCAGTCCGCGAGTTTTGAGCATTGTGACGATCAGCCTTCCCCATGGTGGCGATCTACCTTGGTCGTCTTTTCATGGAATAGTCCTTCCCATAATGCAGTTTTGAAGCGCCCTCTCCTTATTTGGCATAAGGTCTATAGGCCTATCGACATTGCTATGGAAAGTGACTCCTCGTGGAGACGCAAATAGGTTTTGAAGAACACGCATCCATTGTGTCACAGTAGTATCTATGGTTAAGCCTTGCGCGTGTATTGTAAATACGCTTACTGACTTTGACTTTTGCCCTTCAGCCAGTCAGTAGTTCAGCGTTCAGTGCCTGGCAATCCCGATTTCTTCATTTTTCCTTGAAAGTATGGGTTTAGTAGCACTTTAGGGCATTAATATCTTTATAAGTACCACACAATATGTTCTTATCTTATTGGTGTGGGCAGTCCAGAGCCATGGTACTTAACAGAAAGAATTTTGACTCTCAAAAGAGAATGGGCATGAAATTACGGAAACCCAAATATTGCGATTTCTTCGTTTTTCCTTGAAAAATATGGGCTTAGGGGCACTTTTTGGCATTAATATCTTTATAAGTATCACACAATATGTTCTCATCTTCATGATGTGGGCAGCCTAGTGGCACTAGTAAGGCACTAGGCTGTCCACACTATAAAGATGAGAGCATGTTGTGTGATACATATAAAGATATTATGGCTCAAACTGCTAAAACTCATATTTTCAAGGAAAAATGAAGAAACTGGAGGAATTTGCGTTTCCGTAATTTCATGCACGTTCTCAGTTGTGAGTCAAAATTCTATTTGTGTACTACTGGGTTACTAGGCTACTGATTCCAGGAAGAAGGGAGCATCTGGTACGATGCTAATAGGGATACTAATGCCCAAAAGTGCCCCCATCACCCATATTTTTTAGGAAAATGAAGAAATCGCAGAATTTGGGTTTCCGTAATTACACGCCCATTCTCATTTGAGAGTCAAAATCCTTTCTGTGTACTACTAAATCACTAAGCTGCCCACTTCATGAAGATGAGAGAATCTTGTATGATACTTACAAAAGGTAACGGCTCAAAAATGCTCCCAAGCCCATACTTTTCTCGGAAAAATGAAGAAATCGCCATATTTGGGGGTCAGTAATTTCATGTCCATTCCGATCTGCTGATTTTCGGGTCGAAATTCATTCTGTGTACTACTGAGACAAAAGGCTGCAGATTTCTATGAAGACAGGAGCATCTGGCGGCACACACAATTCACTTAAACCCATATTTTTCACTAAAAAATGGATTCCAGATGCCAAAATTTCCATCGCAAAACAAAGAAAGTGGGAATTTTCAGTACACTCCATTTCATGCAGGTTTGAATTTGGGAGTCGAAATTTTTCTCACGTCTTACCTGGTTATCGGGCTACCCACAAACAAAAGGTAAGTTCGTGGGAATACATACTAATTTTAGAGAATCTGGTACTCAGAAATGGTCCCAGGTGCTAAAATTGCCAAAATTGCCGTTTTTCCGCGAAAAGGGCCATATTCGACAGGTCACTACGAAAAAATGTATCAATATTTTGGGAAAACTTTAAGGATTTTGCGGGAGAGACTGTCAGTTTTACCACTTTTACTCCTAAAAAAAGTTTTAGACCCCACACTTAGGATCAAAAGACTCTTTTGTGCATAAATCAGCCAAAATGATCAAAATGGCGGTCATTTTGAAGAGGCTGGCTACCCTCCTTGCACATGAAACAAAAAATGGAGCACATACTTTTCTCAAATCTCAAATATAGCAAAAGAAAAAAAAATGCAACAAACCAAAACGTCCCTAACTATATAGCACTATAAAGCCTTCATATCATGCATGGATGGTATACGTATTGGAGCATAGCACATAATTTTGCAACTAATCGCTTGTCCTGAAATTGATGCATGCCCGTATTGTTAATTGTTATTGTAATACTCACCCTCACGTTGTCACCTTGTAATTGGTGATTTTGTAATATTTCATTTTGTCTGAATTCACAGGCATAGGGGATACCGTAATTTTCTGGGGTTGAACCGCTTTTGCACGAGAAAGGCTGTGCTTCCTGAGAAAATTGCCCGATTTCATTCAAAAAAATCTAATCCTACAAAAAGAATAGTCCGATTTCTTTTTTTTTGGGGGGGGGGGGGCTAGCACACCTGTGTTCCCAGGGAAAATTTCGCCTGCAAAAAAGTTTTTGAGAACAAAATTTGCTATCTCCCGAATACTTCTTAACTTATTTCGAGCCCCCCCCCCCCTACTCGCCACCCCTCCCTGAAAAATATTCTTTAGAGCTATCTGCCTTCCTTTAGTAAGATGTGTTCTGACTATGGACCTAGCTGAGCAACAATCATTGACTGGGGGTGGGGGGGGGGCTTTAGCTTCCTCCTCTGCATCAAGTAGCCTAACAGGCCCGCATGACCAGCTAACCGTATGCCATGCATCAATCAGTAACTTGACCTACGCTCAATGTCATCCATCCAGTGGAAAACAATTGTTTGAGTGAGTAAGTTTTCTGGTTGATTCGACTTATTGTTAAGTAATGATCAGCCCAAATCACAGAATTTACTTTGCTCCCCGGACATGGGTTCTAGGCCTAACACCCTTCTTGTTTTATGCATCCCTAGCTTGTATGCATATTGAAAACACTTTCGCGTTTTCCTTCGTAGTTACAGCAGTGCTTCCGCCCGAAAACATCGCTCCCAGAAATTCCTCTGTCATTGCTGTATTTAGTTATAGGTTAGTGTGTGTCTCCTGTGATTTCAAATTGCATGATCATATAGTTGAAACAGAACTTGAAGCTTTTGAAACTTTGTCGATAAAGTCTGTAAAGAATGAATTTAGCAATTGGGGTAACCACGTTCAAAGGCAACTAAAGACATGTAATGACTGTAACCTTCCCGTGCGTGAGACCTGTGGTGTATATTCACTTTCCTACTTCAGTTTCCCTTACCGGAAAGCAAACATTTATTTTTGTAAGCTGCATTTTTGTAAGCTGCATGCGCAGCAAAGGTCACGGTGAATAATACTACTATTTCTACAGCCGCGTTGTGTTTAATGTGTGAACTAAAATCCCTACATTATTCAAGAGTGTTTGTAGAATCATACAGTTACCACAGGTCTTGGAACTCCATGGTAGAATCACACATGGAGCATGCATATTTCGTGTTAATCTTCACAACAGTTCAGTTTTAACCCGTGAGGTAGTAAAGCTTGTTACCGTACTGCAGACAATGCCTTTAGAGGGGATATGGCTACCCCGTCCCTAAACTAGGGAGTTGCTAGCACTCTCTGCCCAAAGATAATAAGGAATAATAGAGATCTAAATACAGTTGATGACTGTACTTGGTGCTATGAGTATGAGGCCACCTTTACACCCCCACCCCTCTTCGCCCACCAAAATCCAGATGAATTAAAACTTGATATACCCTTTTTGTTGTAACCATGAACCAATCACAAATTTTGAGATCCATTATGTACAATTCTGCATGAGATTGACTAACATTTTATGTGGGATGATTTTTTTCATTGAATCATTCAACTTTCTTTTTCATATGGGATAATTTTTTTTCATTGCGTCCTTCAACTTTTTTTTTTCATATCAACAGAAGCAATTTTTAACTTTCTGTTATGAACATGGGTGGCGATCAATTGGTCTCACCGGGAAGGGGCGCATGCCAAATTTTCAAAAAGGTTACTGTGTGAAAAGTCAAAGCCTCAAAAGGCAAGACCTCAGTTACTGGAGGGGGCATGTCCCCCCTGTCGCCCCTTCTCGGATCACCTCCGACCATGGTAATGAAATTCGGAAAGCAGATACTTCGAAAAAAATTATTTGAACAAAACATTCTTAATTCTCATGAAGTGAAAATTTTTGACCGATCTATAAAGATAGGCCTAGGCCTAAATTCCCTCTGTAGAAATATGTCCAGCTAGACTAACTGGACCTATTTCTAAAGAAAAATTTTAGGCCTAGGCCTATCTTCATAGATCGGCCAAAAATTTTCACTTCATCAGAATAAAAATGTTTTGTACAAAAAAATTTTTCCTAGAGTTCCCACATTTTTCCTTGATTTTGCCCAAACTTCTATATTTGATGTAAAACACATCCTACAACTGCAATAGAGTGTTCTAGTTCAAACTAGTTTATTTTCTGTCAAAATCACTTTTTCTCTTGCCTGTTTTATGGCAGTTTGAGAAATTTTCTATGGCATACAATAGTGTGTGAACAGGTTCCGCGATGGTGAAAAAACAGGCATACACTACGACGGTGGCACATACGGTTATGACCAATCAGGGTTAGGATTCGGGTTAGTGTTAGGGTTTTATCCAATCAGAGTTAGGCTCTTAATATACAACATGCATATGCATGTCTCAAATCGTTGAAATGCTACCATATGAAAGTGTACAAATTTTCCTAACTTATTGTGCTACCGTCACCCTCCGTGCCCACAAATTTTCATCCGTCCTATTAGTCAGGATAACCCTGACTTTAGGAGAAGTGTTCAAGTTGATCTTATCACTTACCCCTGACGTCAGGGGTGAAGAAAGCCACTTCCCAACCAAAAAAACGTGGAGGCCAATCAGGGATAAAAACGGTTATCTGGTATGAATATCCATATCACTGAGAATTTTGAGCCAATGGGAAACGTGGATGGAAAAGAACTTCTCTTGTTAACAAACAACTCACTTTTATAGTTAAATCCAATCCTTACCGAGAAGTCTAGCTCATAATAAGGATGATAGCATTTTGCTCCGAACCTGTCTGAAAGTCTCATAAGATTGAAAACGTTGGAGATTTGTTTTTTACAGCTGAGCTGTTCACTGCGACTCAAACTGCAGGCGTTTGGAGCGTTATATATAAAAAGGCCCATCCATACACTGTATACATTATACACTGTGCGGATAATATAGCACGCCGAACGCCCGTGATTCAAACCTTGAACATGTTCCACTCACTAAATTTTTCTCTCCTTTGGCATATTATCAAGGAGATATTACTGAATAACATTGAACTGTAAACGAGGTTTCATTTCTGTTGCAATTAGTAGTCGGTTTGGCCAAAAAATGACCAATCTGAAGTTATCACAGGATTCATCCTCGTATCATCGGATTCGTTCTCGGATACATCCTCGTATTCGTTCTCGGATACATCCTCGTATTCATCCTCGGATTCAAGAATCATCCTCGAGCTCGGTTTCAAAATTCATCCTCATATTCATGATCGTCGTATTCATCTTCCTTGGTAAAAAAATGAGAGTGACTGGACTATATTCGTAAATGTTCACCGCTTAGTTTCACAAGCCGACGTAGTAAGGGCCAGTGATGAAACGTTGTACCCCTTTTGTCTCCCCCTCCCATTGAAAGCTTCAGCTGGCGACGCCACTGTGAAATACGCACACCGGTTTTACTCTTTTATGGGTCTAGATTTATGCACCATATCAATGAATTTAGCCTTCGGGGATTAACACGTTCAATGGTAAATTTAGACATAAGTGACCTTAACCTTCTGAGCGAGACAGTGAGGTCTATTCAATTTAGTACCTCAGATTCTCGTACTCTTGAATCCACAAAGCAAACAAGTTTACAATTATTGCTTTAAGTTGTTTTCACAGCAAAGGTCGGTTTGAAGAAGAATAATTGCAGGCTTATAACTACCTCGTGTGCAGTGTGAACAGAACAGACACCTAGGGCACAATTAGTGTTTGTAGAATCATATACATGCATGGATACATTTTTTCGTCTCAGAGTTCGTTTTCAAAGTGTTTCAGCCGTGACGGTAGAGCTCGCTACCGTAGTTAACAAGTGTGTGACGCGTTTAATTTTGGAAAACAAAATATACTAGCAGAGTTACCAGCGAGTGTTTTGATGACTGTGGCCTGGTAAGCTTCTACGATCAGTGGTCCCGCAGCAAAAGTCATGTTAACAATTAAAGTCGTTTTACACTCAGGAGTCTACCATCAGCCATTGTTTGTATGTTATACGTTGATCTTGTTCTGCGTTTTACCAACAAGGGCCCAGGCTTGAACTGTTTGTAGGTTCAATGTGCATCGAAATGGAATTTTTACCGACGTCTATCGTACTGTTTTCCCTTTTTCAATTACTGTGCAATTGCCTAGTTTTAGAAGGCTATAGGATACTGTTACCTGTCACCAGTGGATTCCATACACCAAGTCACCTGAGGTTACTCTACACACTATCGAGGGGTTTAGTTAAAAAAGGACATCACGTGACGGTCTTAACCAGCACTGGAAAAGGTTGGGATAGTTTCACCAACGATTCCTTCTCTGACCTAATCGTGTATAAAGGTTGTTACACCAAAGAAGAAAACGAGATAAGAAACAACCGAATAATACGCAAATTAACAATGTTTGGAGGCACTGGTTTTATTGATATGGCTAACGCCGCCGGTGAGATGAAGGAGTCGTTTGCTCAATGCTGCTCAGACTTATGGGCGGATCAACGAACTGTCGACCGACTTGGAGCTGAACACTTCGACTTGGCTGTAGCGTTCTACCTCGGTCCTTGCAATAGCCTCATACCTAATTACTTTAAAATTCCATTTGTTACTTTAACCAGCACTGTACGGTTACCCGGTCTTCATGAATCTATATTCGGTATGCCGATACCGTCCTCTTACGTTCCTTTCGATGTTTTCGGTACGTTCACCGACAAAATGAATTTCCAGCAAAGGATACAAAATTTTATTCAGTACTACATCACCGAAGTTTTTGATATCTTTTTCGATCAATTTCTTCGCCGTCTTCAATACAAGTATAACATTACACCAGAAATAAAACCGAAAGAACTTCACTCACCAAGTTTGTTGTGGCTCGCTTACATTGACGTCACGCTGGATTATGCACGACCTTTCACCCCGAACGTCATTCCCATCGGTGGACTTATGATCTCTCCAATTAGGCCCTTGTCAAAGGTAAGGAGAATCAGTGATGGACCGACCGATGTGGGCAGGGCATGGATACCATATTTTGTTTCTGTAAAAGGAGGACACCAATTGCCTATGTGGGTGCTTGGTCTACACGGGGAAAAAGCCCATCTCCGTAGAAGAAAAATGATCTGAAAGGTATAGCTATCTAGCTATCTACGTGCAAACTGGACCACATGTCGTAGGAGGGGCCGGCAATTGGGGATACGTTGCTCAAAGTTTTTCAAAGGAAATTTCGGGGTTTCCCAAGTGGCAAATTCCATCGTTCTATGCAGAGATACAGGAAGTAGGGTCTTTTCAAAAGGAATTTTGATGGGGTGGAGAATTGCCTTAAAGAGGAATCTCCTCATCCCAGACATTTCCAATTCTTCCAAATAAGTTAGTTTTAACCCTGCCCATAACTGTCTTTAGCTTCTCGCGCAGACAAATATAGTTTACTGCTTAAGGTAATATCTGTGGTGTGTAATCAAAACACTATCTATGCAGGCTCTGTCATTTGGGCTACCCTGCAGCTTTTGAATTTTGTAGCTCTGATGCCAATCAAGGAGCAGTCGTCACCAACTGAGATTTTTGCTTATACACTCAAGTAAATGCCATACTTGGGGTGATAAGTAACTGCCTTTAAAATCTCATCACTGCACTAGCCTGTCGGGGCATTAGCATCGGTTGGCCGCCGCCGCCGTAGTGTGCGGATTTTTTCTAAACATTTCTTAATTTTTGATCTCGTGTTTTAGGAATTTACACCTTAGGTTTAAAAGACATTGCAAGGTAGAAAAGTCTTCACTGATGAATGAGAGTATGATAGTACTTTTTCATGGGGGGGGGGGGGGGGGTTCGCTAGGAGAGTAATCCGGAAGGCGTAAGGCCGGGTGACTTATATAGGGATTTTCAAGAGCAATTCCCCGGTATGGGTCCAGCGGACAAAGAACTTGATGCTCTGTTGCTCTCTACAAAATGCTGATACTGAAATGAGCAATTAAACCATCAATGAGTACGCTAAGTAGGGAGTGAGTGAGAAGGAAGTATACGGAGGAATATAACCAAAAGGTTAAGGACCTACCAACATATTTCAGAATGATTTTACTGTGTGAATGTTTCTACATTTTTACGTCCACCATCTACCATTACCTCCAATAATGACGCGAGTTAAAAATGTTTTGAAAAAATGAACGACGATAAATGCATTCTTCCAAACTTTCGCACCATGCTACATGGTTAACCATAGACGGATACTCATGACGTTAAATTGCTTTATGATTCCTGACCTCTGGGATCCTTGTCCCTATACGGAAGTTGGAGATATGAGGCTAATTTTCTGGCAAGTGTTTTGGCCAGAACAAATCCATGTAGGCCCATTATATTGCCCTTTAATGGTCATGACTCATGAGATATGAGTGAGAACTGTGACTAATGCGAGAGAAGGGCGCCGAGATTTGCATTTAAAATCATTTCCATGATAAATGTTGCCCAGATACTTTGAATTCCCTAACAAAATACGTCTGCAATAAGGAGGCGATTCTGCTGGTTTTCATGGTCAGGCACCTAAATACCAAATTTAAACTTGGTCGGACTTACGGTTAGGTAGATGTTCGCGACACATTTTCTCGCAACATTTAGGCAAATTTAACCTTTGACCTATATTCTGACCTTTGACTCCTTCCCTTAACAACCAGAAAACACTATTGTAAAATTGTCTAATCGGGTTTAAAATATCCTGTGGGTTTATTACTTTTTCTAACATACTGACAGACAAATAATGACGAAAAACAAATTTTAGCAAATTTGATCTCTGACCTATGACGTCATAAATTATTTTGGGTATGGACACTTGTGACGATAATCCTTAGATCCTCTCCCGGCCTCCCCTGCAATGACAGAAACTACAACGTCCGTTCTATGCTTCCTTGCCAAAAAATAAAAATAGATAATAAAACAAGTGACGTCAAGCTGTATAAATCTTCCTGGCATCAAGTTTGAAAAGTATCCATCATTAATATCTTGATATCCCGTAATTACCAGGTAAGCGTGACAAACACAAACACAAACACACGGATTTTTTGACAAACTTATGGAGGACCTTCATTGTGTTTACTTCTTTAATCCTAACTTTAACAATTGACTGTCTACTGTTAAATTTACGAGGACTTGAGAAATCTATTGAATTTCCTTCAGAAGACCTAGAAATCCATTGTTAAGGTCCTCAGTCTGACAGCCAAACAAATACATCCTCAAACGCACACACATACACACAACTCACTTTACACGAACTGACCCGCGTGCCATGCAAGGAATCTAATGAAAGAGTAGAAAATTCAGTCACGGTAGCGCTCTAAAATTCAGTCACGGTAGCGCTTTTTCGAAAATTACTGTAGGCTACTCCTGTGTCCATGTATCTCGAATTTTCTGTCACTTTACAATTTGAAATCCTTATCCTGTTTCCCGACGCTGTTAAAGAATATATTTGATGACCCAATGTTTTTGGAGACGTTATTCCTCTACTGACTCCTCCTTCTGTTTCATCTCAAATATATCTTTCCCATGATTTTGTTCCCTTAGCTTGAGCTAACCCTGTGTGTGTAAGTCTGTTATGAATTTGGAATATTGTATCCTATTTATTATTTTACGTTGCAGGATTTGGAGGACTTCTTGGAAGGATCCGGGAAACATGGAGTCATTTTATGTTCAATGGTGAGATCAATTTGTGTCAGTTTACATAGCTCCCCCTTCAAGTGCAGGAGGGCAACGATATATACCTTATGCATATGACGTCACAGAAAAAGGAAGTGTGAGTGGAGACAAGCGCGTGTCATAGCAGGGAGTTCTTAACAACAAGAACAAAGACACCTGTCAATCAAATAGTGGTGTCTGAAAAGAAACCATTTTCAAGTACATATTGTCTGACATTTTGTGCGTTGTATCTCCATCCTAACAACTCCCTGATCATAGCAACTAATACAAGCTATTATTAGGACAGCTGATTTGTGTACCGGTGGGTTAATTAGACGAGGTTTTACGGCTCAGTTTGTAACCAAATGGTTTATGCCGGGTCGGCCATGGCCTGTTGTGGCTGACTGGCTTGTTTTCCCTATTCCGTTGCTTATGCTGAGCACCAAGCACAATGGCAGTAGGTTCCATTTTAAAGTCTTTGGTATGACCTGACCAGGATTCGAAACCGACCTTCCGGCTGCAAGTCGGATGCTATAACCACTGATAATCACCGATGGGATACGAGCCTATATAGCAACTGGTGCCATATTTGGGTGCAATTTAGCTTTTAAAATGTAGAGTGAATCCGTAATCTATGTTGTATTATTTACACTTTTTTTACGTAAAAGGTTGGGAACCTGTCATCATCATGTCTCAATCCTAAATCAGAGATCACATTAACTAATGTTCAGTAAGTCAGTATCGTCAAAACGTATGATCATGAAAAATCAAGTAACGCTTTAAACGTCAAATGTCTCCACTTTTCGGTCCATTCTTCAAGTTCGTCAAAGGAAAACATATGGTCACCGCTTGGTAACAACCTTGAGTTATATCACAGTAAAATTGACGATGTCGACGTTTGAAGTCAAGAAGTGTGTTCAATATTCTATATGTTAACCCCTAATTCATCACGGTTTTAGTTTTCATCACTTTTGAAAAAGTGGCGGGGAGCGCTTTTTGGAGATGTTCCCCTTTCAAAAAAGTGGGGGATGCGTCCCCCGCCCCTTCCCGTGATCTTTTCTTGTGTTCCCAAATGTAAAAGACCTTGGAAAGCTAAAATTTGATTTCATCTTGATAGGCAACCTTTACAAATTAAATGAGCACTGCCAAAATGATTAGTGGCTCATATTGCCACACGCATTAAAACCTGAAATGTACCCGGTACCTGGGTTCGTGGAAATGCATTTTCGACCGCCATCTTCTGCATTATGGCGACCTTTTCTTTTTTATTGAAATTGTATGAGTAAGAAACTAAGTAGTAGTAGTGATAAGTTTATTCAACAAGTATGTATGTCCTGCCGTTTAAGACGGTATTCTCTGAACCCCAAAATATGAAAGTCAAACAAATTAATATATAAAGATGAAGAACAAATGCATATTTGATAAATTTCACTTTCGAGTAAAGCATCATATTCGTTAGGGATCTTTTTTACGCAAATGGTAAAGTACTTTGTTTAATCAGTTTAAAGTAAGATCCGCTTTAGAATCATGACCTTTACCTACCTTAAGGGGGTTAATTAATGTCATGTAAGTGGAAACAGTCTTTAAGTCAGCAACATCCTTAACACGGTTAATTGAACGATACAGTGCATCAGTTTCTCAAAGAGTTTATTGTGTATAGTCTAGCAAAATTAACAACAGCCCCTTCTGCAATTTCAAAATGGAATTCGTTTTGTGGTTTATCAAGTGAGTACTAGGAAGAAAGTTCGGTCATATATCGTACTCTTCGTGATTCTAAGATCCACAACATGCTCAGTTTCGTTTCCTTCATCGAGTTCTAGGGAAAATTAATTACATTTAGCTTTGAAGAAGACTGATCCTCTTCATTAGTATGTGCACCTTTTATCAAAAGGAGGATGAGACTATAGAACATTTTTTGGTGGGCTTGTACTAATATATCTGCTTCTTTCATTCTCGACGATGTAAAAGTTTGAACAGGGCTTTATGTTGCATAATTTCTCGTTGAAGGGTTCTGCAGTTAAATCAGTTGGGAATGATTTAACAGCTGCCATGCTGAACACATTCAATGGACTCAAGCAACGTGTGATTTGGAAATTCGGAGGATCCTTGCCGGACGTAAATATCAGTAAAAATATACGAATTGTTGATTGGATGCCGCAAAACGATTTGCTAGGTGAGTCAAAATGACGTAATAAAATATATTTAAGATGGATACTTGTGTAGCGAAGTTACGCTGTGACTGAACTTTGTTAGTGTGTTTTAGCGTATCCCAAATATGATCGTCATCTCGTTACCATTGACAACTAATTAATGAACAATAAATTCTTACCCAACTTCCATGACGTCGATCACAGAACAGACTGACAGATGCGCAGAAATGCATGTTTACGTTACACGTGCACAGCAGGACTCAAATACGTACAATTGTGATGAAATAAATGCTCGGTACGGTAGTGTATCCAAAACTAAAATACATTGAACTATTGAGATAGCACTCTTATGTTCCAGCTAACGAGAGAAAGCCGATGCAATGACTTCGGTAAACACCTTGAGGTAGTGCCTTTATGGTCAAACTTGCTGAGAAACGCCCGGCGCAATTTCGTCGGTAAAGGATCTCTACACAGTTAGAGAGGCCCTTTTGCTTCAAGAGTTATGATCGTATTTAAGATTTTAAGATCGATCTTAGGATCTGTCATACAATGGGCCTATCGAATACCATCTCAAAGTGTACTATTTACGGAACGTGGCCCTACAGGTTGATAAAAGAGAGCACATTTTTAAATAAAAATAACCAGGATGAGGTAAATTTGCCATTCATCCAGTTTTTTTTTTCGAAGGATTATGTTAACTGCAGAGAATAATTACGAACACACAATATTGTTTTATATGATAGCCTATGGTCGCCTTCTCTGGAAAAGAATAACATTCTACCATGTAGTGTTTCTGGGTAGATTTCAGCAAAATTGTAAACCTCCCAGAAGTTTACAAACTGTTTTGGAGCAGTTTTACTACCTCCTATAATACGGTTGTCAACCCTGTTATATACCCTGGGTCGCTTTTTTGAAGTTTGAACGCAGCTTTAGCAAATGAAGAAACTACATGCTATTCCATGTTAAGAAATCTTTTCACATTTTAACATGGATTTTCCTCAACAGCGCAATCACAAGTCCAACTTCTCGTGTATCATGGAGGTATAAACGGTGTATATGAGGCAATTAATCACGGTGTTCCAATGGTCCTTATCCCATTGTTTGCGGACCAGTTCTTTGTGAGCACTCGCGTCCATGATAAGGGAATGGGTCGAATGCTGCGTTTACCGGAGATCACAGAAGAGAATTTTAAAGAGGCTGTCGTTAACGTTTTAACGGATGTCAGGTAAGTGCATAGCAGCATCACAAACACGACATCGTGATAAAAAAGATATCTATAACATCAGAAAAAATGGAACCTTCTGCCATTGTGCGTGACGCTCCGCATAAGCAATGGAGTAAGGGAAAACAAGCCAGTGAGCCAC